>MUZH01003549.1:0-16165 GCA_003012965.1 Juglanconis oblonga
TCGGTGTTCCCGGTGGCATCCATGCTCCAAGTCTCGTCTCCCGTTGGGTTTGGTGTGTCTGAGTAGGACAGTCATCATCAAGGGCTCTCTCTGTGCTGCTGTCCTGTGGCCCCCACGGCCGGGTGTCTCAGTGTCGTCCCTGGGCTGTTTCTCCACCAAGGCAAGGAGTCTTTTTTTTCTTCTGCTTTGCGTTTTTTGTTTGCGCGTCATTGGGCGCCGTTGAGCGCTGGATTTCTCAGCCTGCTGCTGACTGCTACTAGTGCTTGGTCCCGGCGTCCTAGACACGCGCCGTTCATCGTCACGCAAGCTGGCTTGGCTGGGTTGGACGCGCCTCGTTACCCAAACACACAGATCTGAGGTCTCGGGACCAGGGGGAGCTCGGCACGTACAAAAGGCACGACTCTTTCAATGTCTTTTGGACGTCGACGTGGGTCTGGTGCGACGGGATCTTGAACCTTGCCCACAAAGGCGGCGGTCAATCTCAACATGTGTCACCGCACTGTGTCTGGGAGCAATATATATCGACGCCAGGTCGACGCCAGGGCAACGCCTAGGGAGGTAGGTACAGATCCGGGGCACACGAGAACACCGGCTTGGTTTGAGTTTGGGGCAGCTTGCCCTCTGATATCGATGAGATTGGCGAACCTCGAGGGAGGGGACACGTCCTTGTGGAGCTGGTCAGGCACGACTGCAGGGACAAGAAGGACACTGCATATGCCCTCTTCGCTGGCAGTCTCCCTTTGGACGATGCTGGTGGAAGGATGGACCCTTCTCACAGTGGTGAGAAATTTTCCTCGTGGCTCGAAACCTGACGCCCGGAGTCCAGTCCGGTGCCAGGAACTCGCAGTGCCAGCTCCGCATCCTCGCCCACAGAAAGGGGGTCGACATTCTCAAAATACGGCGGCAGGATCGTGTGCAAAGTGATGTGTAGGTGACAATATTCGACCAGGGAACGAGAACTGCAGATGCAAAACCGCCAATCCTTCTCGCGTAGACATATGTGGGGGGATGGTGGGCATTTTCCCTTGACCCCTCCGTGATGCGGCATCATCCCTTGGATCGCCTCAGGAGAAAATGATCGCTGAGTTATCATTTCCTGGAACGACCGTCTTACTTCCCGGCGAAGACGCTTCTTTCTTTTGCCGGTGGGGGGGGGTGGCGGGATGCTTTCTGTGCCGTGGGTTTGTCTGTACACCGCAAGAAGAAGCCTAAGCACTTGGCATGGCTTTTGGAATACAGCCGAAGACGGTCTACCGGTCGGAATTGGAGTTCTTAGCTCACCTGCGGGTCTTTTGCCGATGGCTTTGACGCTCTTCACTTTGCCAGTCTTACAAACCTCACTGAGACACGATGCCCACCCTAAATGACCTCCTGTGCGAGATTCTGAGCGAGAAAGTCGACTACTTTCTGCTTCAGAATCAGCTTGACGATATTCCAAAAAGATATCCAAGTGTGGTGTGTTGGAGCACAGCCGGACAATGACACCGAGTTTGGGTTTGAGGTTCTGGGCCATTGCCAACATTTCAAACCTAATATCATTGAGCTCTCTTCCCCAACTAATATATGACCAAGAGGTATCCTGGCATCTACAGGACTCAACTTGTATGCAGTCGCCTCGCCGCGTCCCTCAGGGTGCGACTCCAAGAGCATTTCGCAAGCTCGGGTCACGTCTGGCTCCTTTGCTGCAGCTGGGCAAGATACGCCAATCGAACTGCGATTGGCATCTGAGCCATGATGATCGATTAGAAGTGAGCCAGAGGTTCAAGACTAGCAGACTGGCCAGCAGACTCGGGCGTCCACGGGTCAGCACTGTGCTCGCGTGCGCACATATATGCCACCGCATGTTGGCGGCTGCCGAGCTGGTTCTATACCGCTGCGCCGGGATCTTCGATGTGACAGACTCGGGCGAAATCAGAAATCACGATGCGTTCGTGAGAATCATGATCCCAAGGCTCGACCTGGCATGTTGCGTCAAATCTACCTCGGTCTACTTCTCATCAGTAGGTTGGGGACGTCATCCTGAGCCGGGGTCTTGAGGAGGCTGGCTTTCCTACAAGTCGAGAGGGCTATCAACAATCTGCTTGCCCTGGCGGCTGAGCATAAGAACCACACCAAATCTGTTCGCTTTGTCGGCGAGGAACGGGTCCAGAGGCTCATGCTTTTGTTCCTCCTCCCGAACGTCAAGAGCCTGAAGAGCCTGAAGCTCGCATTGAAGAGCAGACGTGATGATTTCGCAGGGGCCACTGATACGCGGACCCGACGCTTGTTCGACGCAGCGGCTCTATCATGTGCCCGCATACAGGAATCTCGAGGAAATATCACTTTCATAGACCCGAGTATATCAAGGGGTGGAGCTGTCGAGCCTCATCTCTCTTTTCATGTTGCCCAACATCCGCACTATCTACTTTTTTCAACTTTGTGGATTCGGGCTCTTGCTCAGAGGCTGACAAGATTACTGCCTCGATCATTTAGCAAGTCGGACGTGAAGGAGCTTTGCTTAGGATTTGGCTACCTAGGTACCTGGAGCCTGAGGAGTGGGAACTCTTCCTGCGATGGACTGTCTCGAGCATTGGACAACTTCATCCAGTTGAGTATCGGACATATGGGGCAAGCGGGGTTTCCAGGTTCATTTCTTCTCGCCGCGCAGCGAGCGTCACTCGCTCCAGTGTCTCACCATCCGCAGTTGGGAGCGCTCGTTCGAGGACATGCCATAGAAAGATTTACGTGAGGCTCCCTGCCCGGACAGATTGAGCGTCCCTTTCGCGTCGCTTCTCAGGGAATATGATCTCGATGTCTGCCTTGGCTGGTTGTCTACCTGCTTCCATCAAGCACCTTGGGCTTCTCGCATATCTTCCAGGCTGGGGGATTTTTGAAGTCAAACTGTCGTGACATACATTGTCCACAAATATATAGAGCTAATAAGGGTTCTTAATTGCCTAGTCTATAGTAATTCTATAGAAAACTTCCCCTTATCCTTTGAGAGTTCTATTCGAGGAGACCAGCATATACTAGGCCATATAAGGTTAGTAGTGGTCTATCTGAACTAATGACCTCTCCCTCCTATTGAGTAATCGAATAATCTGAATATCCGTTCCCCCCCCCCCTCTCTCTCTCTAACCTGGTTATCTAATGTGAACCTGCATAACCTTTGAAAGAATTAGACACGATAATTTAGGTAGGCACGGGCGGTCACGTTACATGCACTACGAGTGGGAAGATAGACGTAGTACCTAATGATAGTAAACAGCAAGGAGCAAGGCAGTCTGGCAGGACCAACACCCATTGCGGGCTAGAACGACTCTCGCCTGGCATGAGGGAGAGATATTGTTCCTCAGGAGAGTGTACGCACCGAAAGAGGATTCTACAGGCTGGTATCTCACAGGGCAGAGCCCGACTTGACTCTGAGTAACAGAGCATCTCAATATTCTGTGCGAGAAAGTAGGTACCTGAAAAAAACAAAACACAATTAATCAACAAGGAAAAATTCCACATTGCGCATTTTCATTCTAGCCAGTCGAGCTTAAGCCCTGCATCAAGATTGCCCAAGACCTGTAGCAATAATGACTTTCACTCTTTAGGTAACCGCACACAAACTTCACTCCCCATCATTGAACTTGCGGATACCGCCGCCGCAACGTCTGTTTCTTGAAAAGATTCATATCAATTTCATACAGAAGGTTGCGTTCTCTCAGACACAAGAATGAGTTTGGCTCGAGCCTTTCTGCACCCAATGTTTTTTTTTCTTCTTTTCTTTGGTTGGTAACAGGCCTCGAGCATTCCTGGTACTACTCCTCTTAGAATCCGAAATAAGGTACTGATGAAAATACTACATCTCTTTAGGCCGGTCTAGTTGGCACTTCCCGAGAACACGGATCGGATTTACCTACGGGCCCCTCCCCCTCCAAGGATCAAACTGGCAAAACTGTGTGAGATCATGCATGAAAACCCGCATCGTAAATGACACCGCCTACCAGCGGGTGGCGGATGATGACATGCTTGACGTGGGCGAGGAAGAAGAGAACTCCTGGTATCCCATTCCGAGCAAGGTCACCGTGGCCTACAATGAATGGATATTGCACAGCGGGGGGTACCTTCGAGGCGAGTAGGTATAGAGGGTGGCGTTTGCACTGGGCAAAAACGACAGAGCGACAGCAGAGAGAGGCGAAACTTATTAACCCAGAGCAGCTGTTGTTAACCCCCAACCCCTACCTCCAATGAGTGAGCAGTAGGTACCTAGGTAGACAAGCCTCTGAGGTGAGACGAAACGTTAATGTAGGGAGGCAAACTCTTTACAGGAAAAAAAAAATCACTTTCTCATCCATACGGAATGTCAGTCGTACGTTTGGTCGTACGACGAACTTTTGCGGCAATGCATGTCTCGATGCAAAACGAGCATATGAACAGTCGCACGGCAATGGGCTCATTGTCTCACTCAGCCCGTTGAAACCCTTGTCTTGCACCACTTGTTAAGCCATCATTCGCGGGTCAAGGGCCAGGAGGATGCCGGGCGCATTGATTGTTGCATGTAAACATCAACAAACTCGGACTTCTGGGTGGACCGCTGCAAGGCGCAGGGAGGAACCGAAGAAGGGTGTAGACGCATCAGTGCTGACCAAGTAAACAAATACCTCGCATGAATGCCTCTAGACATACGCCTCTGGTCTTGCAGACACTGCGCATGGGATTCCACCAACGAACGCCTCCAAGGCGTCAGCTGCGCAACAAACAAACATCATGTTCACCATGGATCCCTCACAAAGTGATAGTGAGATGCTCGAACCCCCTCGCAAGCACCTCCTCCCCGCCCGCCTCCTGGATCTCCAGCTCCACGTCGGGCTGCATCTCGCGGTACATGACGTGCTTCTCACTTGCCATCTTGCAGTTATACGCGGCCTCCTCATCGCTTATGTACTGCTTCTTCAGCCCGTTCGCACAGGCGGCCTCCACCTGCAGCTGAATCGCACAACTCCTCTCCATCAGCCCAAAAATGAACCCGGCCTCGTCGACCGTGTACCCGACGCTCAGCAGCCCGTGGTTCATCAGGATGGCGCCCTTGTTGTGCTTCCCCAGCGCCTGCGCGATCCGCTCGCCCTCGTCACCGGCAAAGACGATGCCTCCATACGCGGCGTAGACGGTGTGGCACTCGTACAAGCTGCACACGTCCTGGGTGATCATCTCGAGCGGCTTCGCGAAGACGCTCCACGCGCGACCCGCGTGCGTGTGCGCGTGGCACACGGCGTGGATATCCGGACGGCGCTTGTGTATCGCCGAGTGGATGAAATAGCCCGCCTTGTTCCCCGTGACGGTCCCCGTGCGCGGGTTCGGCCGCCCGCCGACGATGCGGCCCGTCTCGATCTCCATCGGGATCATGTCGCCGGCCGTGAGCGTGCCGTAGTGGCGTGAGAGCGGGTTCATCCACATGATCTGGGGGAACTCCGGGTCACGGACCGAGATGTGACCCGATTGGCCCTCTGCGTAGCCCATGCGGGACCAGTTGCGGAAGACGGCGGCCATGTGGATGAGTATGTGCCGGCGCTCGGCGGTGTAGGAGGGGAAGGAGGGGATGTCTGGGCAGTATTAGTATGTGATTTTGTGAGTTTTGAAGCCATGTTCGTGAATGATGGTGTGGGACGATCCGGATGTAGAAGCCGTGAGACACTACCTAGGTGGTGGTGAGTGGCGACGTAGCCTGAGGGACGAGGCCCCAGCAACGGTGAGACTTACCGGGCAAGAGATCTCCATGTGAAATGGCTTCAAGCGGTGTGACCTCCTTCTCCACCCCCTCGACTTTCTCAGCCGGTTGTGCCTTGATGACCGCAAGGGGAGCCGTCTCCGTGGCGGTGGTTGTCTCTGTGGTCGCTGCCGGTGCCATCTTCCCCGAGTCGATGCTTGGCTTCAACGAGGACGTTGTTTCAGTTGATGAGGGGAGTGGAGAGTCACTTGCACGAGAATATGCTTCCTTCCGGATGGTTGCTATTTGACGGAGCAATTTAGAAGATACCGTTTTCAGTGTTGAGGAGACGCCGGGTATAAGTGCGAAGACAAAAAAGCGGAGGATCCACTTATCGTTTGATAGGTGCCGCGTCGAGGCCGACTACTTCCCGGTCCGGAGCCGGAGACCGGGCCGGTCTCTCTCAACCTCATGCCATGCGATTCACTCACGTCTGGCCCTGTACTGTCTTTGTTTGCTCAAGAATCCTCAACCACGACCACTACATAAACGAGTAAGGGGGGTTTGCATAACTCATATCCAGAACATTCCCATAGTGCCGCAAATCCACCCCATCCTGACACGAGCACGCAGTTTCGCGACTTGTGCTAGTTCCTGTGCCTCAGGATACTTGTTCGTTACCGTGAGGACTGCGGCCGCAAGACTGAAGACCACGCTAACGCAGGTGACCACCTTGCTGAGAATCCGGGGGTTCCTATCTCAAAAGTGAAATGAGATGCTCCCGCAGGGGCGCAGCGAGAATGAAGCTGTGCTTGGCCGCATGGATCTGCAACGGGAAGAATGTTCCTCTTGGGCTGCCACGCACGGCGCTGAGAATTCTGCATAGTTGGCAGATGTAGTTCGTCGCCATTCTCGCCATATCGCTGGATGGCCATGTGGGTGGGACAGCCGCTGAGTGCCAGGCATGCTATGCTTGCCTTGCCAGCTTGCTTCTCAGTGCCCAACCGTCGAGCGAGGCATGGGCAGCAAATGCCACCATGCAGTAGCAAGGCAGCACTGCGATACCAGTGATATTCCCTCTATGCCTCAAGCCTTGATGAATGAATGCTCTGTGGCCTCAGCGCAATGGGAGGCAAAGGCCCATGGTCTTGTTCAGCATATCGATGGTCTTCTCATAGGGAACATAAGTTGTGTCCGCGACCACGGTCCTGGAAGACGGTCAGAGAAATCACGAATGCCACACACCACACAATACATGACGATGCGTCGAAAAAGGTAAGGTACCGGAGACGTACGGTTTCTTTGGGTGATTGGAGTCGACAATCTGTTTCCACGTGGGCTGCTCTCCCTTAGCCACAAAGTCCTTCCAGAAGTGGACCATGAGCAGGTTCTTGACGATCCTGTGCTCGGTGCCAAGCTCTCTGGCAGCGTTTCTGAGGAACCAGACGGTGCGCCGGATGGCGCGCTCATCGAAATGGGCGTCTTTGGCGCGGAAGGCTCGCCGGAGCATGTTGCGTACGCCGGTGCTGGCGGGGTAGGAGTAGCAGACTGCGCGGAGGGCAGCGCGGTAGAGATGCCGATAGGCGTGGATGATTTCTGTCCGGGACATGTTGGTCTGTATGGTTTGTCGTTGGTCTGTCAAGCTCACTTTGCCTTGGGAGGTTTGCTTTGCGGAAGGAAATCCGGCTGGGTTGAAATAACACGCCGTAAGCCAGCCAGCAAAATGAGGTTGCGCACGGGCCACAGGGTCTCCTCCCGCGCTTCAGCAGGGTTCCGGAGCAACCTTGGATGCTCTCTACCTTTCTTTACCTTTACATCTGCATCGTCATCCTCAATAAACCAATGCCTCATTTCATGACATTTTCATGAGCTCGCTTTCTGAGGATCCAGCCCTACGTGATGCCTCCACCACTTGAGGAAGAAGAGGTTGATCTGTCCCATCGCTTTTCTTGTGCCTCAACAAGTGACCCACGCATTCCACTGACCACACATCAGGACTTCGAGCACTATGAACCTTCAGTCAATACCTCGGATGAGTTGGTCGATGTAGACACTCCGGTTGACGCCAGTACCTTGAAGCCCGCCCCTCTGTCTCCCCACACGCTTGAGCCCCTACAGGCGCCTCAGCGTGCCGCTTCTCCCATGCTGGTGGTCAGCGACATCCTCACCAACATTGCTGCCCCCATCCCGACCGCTGCTCTGCCTGCACTCACGCCCGCCGACACCAAAAAGATCTCTGGAGACAAGGGCAAGAAGCGCGCCAAGTCGCCCCTGAGGTCAACCCGCGGGGTATGCAGCCGCCAGACCCTTCCCGAGCCACGAGAGAGAGCTGTGGAGGGACATGTCGGAGCTGACATCAAGTTTGGTCTAGCCATTGGCCAAGAAGAGAAAAGGGGACAAACGAGAAGTCCCCTGCATATATTGCGTACGACGTCTTGCCAACGACCCCAGCTGGGCTTGTCATGATGCCCTGGGTGGGTTGCCCCGTCTGTTCTCGCCATCGAATCCCTCGGAATCGGGGTGGTCACACCTGGCTTCCTCTTATGTGTTCACATGGACACAATGACTGACCACCTCTCTCACCATTAGTCGGCCAAAGTGGTGTTGGAAACTACACAGGCGTGAGGTAAGCAGAGATTCCAGGACCGAGTCTTTGCGCGATAATCCCCTGTGCTTGAAACACAGGTACTGACCCTGAGATACCGGTCTCAGATGCAGCGAATGCGTTGGAGCTCATGTATCGTGTCACTTGGTGGGTCTTCATATGGCTGGTACTTCTCAAAATACTGGCCGGATTCTCATGCACCGTCCAGATACCCAACAAAGCTACAGAGTCTGTCCGGGCTCTGGTCAAGGCCGCTGCTGATGTGGTAGCCAGCGGTGGTGTGAGTAACAGATCCTCACGACAGATCTCACTTTCCCGTACCGTTTCCCTTTTTTCAATGCCGCAAGACTGAACACTCCTTTCTTCCCATCTTGACGAGAGACTGACATCCCCCAGCAAACCAACAAAATCCAAATCCTCGCCGCCTACGAAGCAGCCATCGGCCCCGCCCTGCGCGCCATCATCATACCCCCCAAACCACATGGTCCCGAGCCACAGAAGCGGAAACAAAAGAAGAAACCCAGCGACAAATTCCAGAGCTCACAACCCTCCGCCTTCAAGCACCGGCCCCCAGCAGCAGCAACGGCAACAACAACAACGACGACAACAACAACAGCAACCAATGGCCCTTCGTCATGGACCGCGGCAGCAGACCAGTCCTTCTCCTCCGCAGGCGGGGCAGGCCCCGGCGAACAAGGCCGGCAGCAGTACTTCCGGGCCGACCGCGATAGCGCCATCGGCCTAGCGAATTTCCTCGCGCCGTCGCAAGACGCCGCGGACGTGGAGAGGCTGGAGAGGCAGGCGCTGCGGAGACGCAAGGTCGAGGCGCTGGAGTCGATGGCCCACACGGCGGCCCTGTTCCTGGCCGAGTTCATGACGTTCACCAAGCAGCAGAGCTCCTCCTCGTCGTCGTTGCCGTCGGTGGCGGGTGGTCCGAGCGGGGAGTCCGGGCCTGGCGGTGGTGGTGGTAGCCGCGGCCGCGGCCCTGGGCAGGATTCAGCCGGGGGCAACGTGCCTGCGCAAAACCACGGGGTGGACTATGCGGCTGCTGCGGCCGGCATGGCGGTGCGTTGTTGTGCCCCCCTTTCTTATTTAGTATTGGGGGAAGAGAGAAAAGAAAAAGAAAAAGAAAGAAAGAAAGCAAAAAGGCTAGGTCACTAATAACAAATGGCGCAAAACAGGCCGGCATGTTCCAATCCTGGGCGAGCGAATCCAACGACAATTACAACAACTACAGCAACTGCACCAGCGCGGAGAACCTCCAGCTCGACAGCGACAGTGGTAGTTCGGACGCCGAGACGATCAGCAACAGCGGCCGGGCACGCGCCGGGCACGACGACGATGAGCACGACGAGCGAGGCTACACGGACATGGAGGACGCAGCTTCCGACTCGGATGAGGAGGCTGTGGTTGAGAAGCGGGAGGAAGACGATGGCGGGGCGGAGACGGGGGTGAAGGTTGAGGAGGAGTGAGTGAGCATCTACCTCTCTACCTGTACCATACAATTGGCTTTGCTATAATGGGGGAGGGGGGGGGTGATCTGAGCGTTTCTTGGAAGACAAAACGTGTACTGGAGGAGCCGGGAGGGCACTCAAGCACCTGGTGGCTATTCAATGTCATGCGTTCTCGATGGGGTTCTTCACGGGGCAATGGTCATCCATCAGTCAGAATAAATGTTTTTGAAAAACATGTAATTGCTAACCTATGCAGCCTACACGTGAGCCCTGGGGATATGGACACTCTCCCAATTATCAGTCGCTCTTTCGCTGGCCGGCCCACCCGCCGTTCCAAAAACCAACCAAAAAAACAGCCGCATGCGCGTGCTCTTCCGAGACTGTTACTTATGTGCTCTCCCCCGTGAAAAAGGGTTCTCAAGAAATTTCGTCGCGCCATGTCTGATGTCTCCGTTCTATATGCAAGGTGTCTATTCCCGTCGACGTGTCCCACGCGTCTGTTCGCCCATACTCTTACCCCATACACTCTCCTCTCACCAACCTAGGACCACAACTCTCCATTGGGAAAAGGGACCCTCGCTCCCATCAGCATCGTCATCACCGGAATCAGAAAGCACTTAATCCTCCCGATCCTCAATCGGCGCATACCTTCCCCCACGATTCGATACGCTCCCCGACCTCGCCCGGCTCTGCGACCTCCCCACGACGCGTGACAACCACCCTGCGACCCCGCCCTCCGCCTGGCCCGCCTCATACTGCGGCCGTCCGTTGACGAAATTGACGTTCGGCGGATCGATGTCCAGGCCGGGAAAGTTGTTCTGCGGAGCTAGCAGGGGCCGGCCACGGATGTCGAGCGAGGGCACGGGGGAGGCGGCGCGGGCGAGCGAGCCGTCGCTGGGGCCCAGTGCGGGAGTTCCCATCGACGCCGGGGTGCCGATGGTGGTCGTTGCGTCGCCGAAAATGGAATTCATATCTTCGAGGCGGACGCCGGACGTTTCGGGGTAGATGAAGTAAACTGAAGACGTCAATATTTCGGATGTGAACATAGGCAGGGTGGTTGCGACTCACCAATGACAAAACTAGCCGCGCAGAAGAAGGCGTGCACGAGGTAAAGCCGCCACTTGATCCATTCTTGCAGAATAGGAGTCATCTCACCCACCAGCCAGTTGCAAGCCCAATTGGTCGCAGTCGAAAGCGATGCGCCCTTGGACCGGATGCTCAGCGGGAGAATCTCAGGCGGGTACAGCCAGGGGATGGGACCCCACGAGTATCCAAACGCTGCGTTGTAGATCATGACAAAGACCACGACCAGGGTAGGCGTCGCCTTGATGTCGAGGAATATGAAGTACGAGATCAGCGATAGCGAGATGCACATGGCTACGGCGCCGGAAAGCAAGATCACCCGGCGACCCCATGTGTCGACGATGTACCAAGGTGGAATGGTGGAGAGGAAGTAGGTGATGCCGTTGATGCCGGTCATCAGCACTGCCTGGTGGCCAACCCAGCCGGCGGACTCGAAGACGTAGGGCGCGTAGTAAGATATGACGTTGATGCCGTTCAGCTGGGCGAGGGCCTGCGCGGACATGGCAATGAAAACGCGGGTCTTGTAGCGGCGGAACATGTCGCTGTATGTCCTCTCGCCCTCCTGGCGTTGGAGCAGGACGTTCATCTTGATCTCCCGGTACTCGTCGCGCGCCTTGGTGTTGTGAATGTCACCGCCTCCGTACAAGTTGGCAATGACGACAATGCCTTCCTCGTCATGGTCGTTATCGAGTAGCCATCTGGAGATGTGTCAGTACAGGACAAGACAGGACTGCTAGAGCTACCTTACCTTGGGGACTCCACAATTACCAAACTTCCGAGGCCCAACAGGCCGCCCATAACGCACTGCATAGCCAGCGGGACTCGCCACGAGGCATCACTCTCTATATAGCCGCAGAAATAATCTACCCATACCGATGTAGTGTAACCGATGATGTTGCCCGAAAATTCTATGCAAGCCAGCTTTCCGCGGTTGTGCGGTGGCGAGATCTCGGACTGGTATACGGGGACGATGGTGGACAGCGAGCCAACGCCCAGACCAGCAATGATTCTGCCGAGCATCATCATGGGCATGCCTGACGCGAAGGTCTGCAGGGCGCCTCCGACGAAGAATATCATGGAACCGTAGAGGATGGTCCGCCGTCGACCGATGATGTCTCCGATCTTGCCAACAAGTAGAGACGATATCAGGGCACCAATCTCGAGAATGGCGACCATGGTCCCTATCTCGGCCCTCGAGGGCTGGTTGAAGTAATCATAGAAGTACGGGCCCCTGGACACACACTGGTCAGCTGCGAAGTTCCGGCAGGAGGAGAGCAGCGGGAGCTGGAGGTCTCAAAGGGGGTTTGGTTGGGAGAAACGTACGTGATGATGCCCGACATCACACCCTGGTCATAACCGAAGAGAAACACGCCTAATGATACGAATATACTCGTGAAGTAACTGGCAGATCACAGCATCAGCATCGGCATCAGCATCCGGGACACGGGACACGACAGCAGACACGCGATCGACACGTACATCAGGGGCTTCCCCGTGAAGCCTTTACCTGAGCCCGGCATGATGGAAGATAGTAGGCGCTGCGCCCTGGATGGCCGGAGAGAGATCACCTCTGGGATCTCAATTGCCTCCTTGTCAACGACGCCAGTGTGGCTGTGGGAGCCGTGGTGGCTGTGGTAAGTCGCCTGGTCGTGGATGCGGACGTGTTTCTTCTCCTTCTTGGGGGTTTGGTGGTGCGGATGGACGTGTCGAGGCTTCAGGCCGGCGAGGACAGACTCATCGAGGGTGTCGTTGAGCCTCGCACGTAGGGGGTCCTCGGCGTCGATCTGGTCACCGATATCGCCGGTCTCGACCCAGGAGTCGCTGTCGTCTTCTGAATCAGAGCCGGGCCTGTCGACGCGGTAGCCGTGGTGCGAGCTGCCTGCTCCTGCCTCTGCTCCTGCCTCTGCTCCTGCTCCTGCTTGCAGGAATGACGTCGTCTCCTCGATGTCGTGCGTATGGTGCGACCGGGAGGCGGAGGCGTCGGGAAGGGTTCGTAACGGGATGTTAGACGGCAGGCGGGTGTTGCTCTTGGAGCTTGAGAAAGGCATACGGCATTCCCCTTCTGGTGGGATCAAGGTCGACTAAGAGCGAAGGAGAAGGCGGAGGAATGGAAGGGTCACCAAGCGAGCGAATGGCACCCGGCAGTGAGGTTGGCGTCTCGGTGTGGCTGTCGGATCAGGACGGGGCCCCGTGGAGACACTCGAGACACGTTGGAAGCTGTGCTTGGGTATTGACTCAAAAACTGGTTGACCAGAAAGCCAAAGTACAGTACAACGGCAGAGCATGTGAGGACTGCCCGTGGTGCATGTGCAAGCGGGAATGTTGCAAGGTACGAAGTACTTGGACTGGGTGCGGCAATACGTCGGCCGGCCGGTAGCGGGTGTCGTTGCGGAGGCGGCAGAACGGATGCGATGCGGTGTGCAGTTGCAGTTGCAGCAATCGTCGTGATTAGGATTCCTGTACGGAGTGGAGCTGGTGACGGGTTTTCCTAGTAGTCCTCAAAATCAAGTCGGACGCTTTTGTTGGCGTTGCATGGGCCCCCAAATTGGCCCTGCCCCAGCCTAGTCGTCCGGGCCTTGAAGAGGGACGAACCTCCCGGGTTCTCTTGATACCTGAGTACAAGCGCCACCACTCAGTGCACAGTGGAAGGAGAGGTCCCTCGCTAACATGATCCGCCGCTATCAGGTAGATACTATGCAATCACCCGGAGTTTGAGATAGATGATATAAAAAGACACACTCATCCTTTTGCTGCTCTCAAGGCTTGGCCAACGTTGACGCCTACCTACCTGGTCGGCTTGACCTGCCTACTCGTATCTTGATTGCCGGTCCCAATCAGGTGTCAGCTTCTTGCTACCTGTGGCCGCTGTACGTTGCTGTCATGTCTCCACTGTCAGGCAGACTGCACACATGTCTCCCCGGCCGAGGCTATGCTATGCCAGGGCAGGTTGGCGGAAAGTTTCCAGCTGCAATCCCTAATCTTCGCTATCCGTGCTGCGCAGGTACTTACTACCTTCGCGAGGCAGGAATCAACAAATAATGACGCCAGCCGCCCCAGCAATATAAGCCTTTCGGCCTGCTTTTCCCTGCCTTTGTACAGTACATGGTCTCGTCTATGCAACCTCAGATTCATAAGGGCCACCTGGTGGAGTCTTTCCTGCTTCCAAGGCCTATAGGCTCGACGACTCGGGCAGATGACCTCGAGTACGACAAGGCGAGTCCGGGGGGCACCTGGGGTAGGATTGCAAAGCCCCCGGCCAAACCCCCAAACCAGCTGACCACGAGGTCACCGTCTTCCGCGTGCTCCCCTCTTTTCCCAGCCGGCAATGTGCCTGCGAGCCCGCAGACCCGTCGCGAATGCAAATCTTCCCCAGAGCCACGAGTTCCATCTCCAGATCTCGCCAGGTCTTGGCCTGTCAACCCCGGACTGCAATGACGCAACCATACATTGGAAAAAGACTTCAGGCATATTCAGGGTCTTCCTCGGTACGGAGTTCACTTAGATCCATCACGATCAACACCGCCAACATGCCGCTCTGCCCATCACACAAAATCACTCGCGGCTCCGGCGCTTGAGCTTAAAGCAGGCGCACAGGATCTACACAGTACACGTTCTCGTTCGAGCTGCTTGCTTTGATCACCGTGCAAAAAACAATCGACGACCCAATGGGCAGCCCTCCTCGAAAATTCTCAGCACAAGACGCATCAGCTGAAGAGCACGAGACCACCACAGCAGCTTCGCCGCAGCTGACTGCAGAGAAGTCTCGCTCGCCTGGAAGCCCACACACCATCTCCGCAATTTAGAGTTCGAGATTCTCGGGCATGGAAGCCGCCAACACCCTATCGCGTGAGATGTCATGTCACCTGCGTTGGCCTCGCTTACTAAGACTGCCCGGCAACGACATCTCAGTCCTTGCCGAGCTCGAGGTCTTCCACGGGCAGATGTATCGGGCCAGAGATCTGCCGTTCGTCGTGCTGGGCTAATTGTGACTTGCCTCCGAGACGTTGAGTGACGAAGGAAGGAAGCTGCGAAATAGAATCAGACCCACCCCCCTTCCAAAGGAAAAAAACACAAAAAAACACAAGGGAAGTTCCTTTTCTACCGTCTATAGCCTCCTTCTGCCCTTTCCCTCTCTGTGGCCTCTCTGTTTGCTTCTCGGCTGTGGCTCCTTCTATATTTCTGTTTGCTCTACAGTAAAGCCGTGGCTTGTGCAGAGCACCGTGGTGTCGGATTGGAATTACGAAGCAGCTGAGGCCGATGTCAGGCAAAGCATTCCAAACTCTGTCGACTATGGTTGGAGTTTTCGCATTCAACGCGTGGCCCGAGACCGGTTGCAAGATATTGTTAGCATTGCACTATGGAACTTCTGGTCTGACGAAGCTGTCGGCGGAAGCGGGTGATAAGCCTAAGGCCACCACGACATTCACGGCACCCAGCGAGATTCTAGGCACATCGTGGGCGTATTGGGGAGCTCGACACAGACACCGAGCGAGGTGGGTCGATTGTACTCGTCGAACCCGAGGGTGTCCCCACTACTAAGAACGACCCTCCGGCTACTTCGCGAGTGTGGATTGACAGTTGAGTCCACTGAATCCTGATCCAATGGACTGGCCGGGCGTTTCCACCTGAGGTTATCTTTTTCCAATCTACCTAATACCCCTTGGCTACGGACGGTGCCTGTTCTGCAGGTCGACCCAGGATAGGATCATGTCACCGGCAGAACTAAGCGAGGATGTTTGTCACTGCGAAAGCTCAACTATTGTGAATTATTTTGATGTGAATCACAACCCAATCATCCAGAGCCAACGAAACAGGTGTCTACACGGCTGAACTCCAACTAGATCTAAACATGTGAGCCACTTTCCCGTCCACAACGTACAGATCCGCAACTTCAAGCCGCCTCATAGATGCTTCACTGGTTTCTCCCAGTAACCGTGACGGAAAGCGTACGAGAGAGCGACCGCTTGTCGTCCACCGCGCAGCAGCCCCTCGCGTCTGCGACCCCCCCGAAGGCAGCAGTGCCGATTTCCCTCAGTGACTCGGAGCGGGAGCAGTGGAATTGCCCGGTGGCAGGTAGTGAGCCGGCGAGCCGGGTGCATACGCGAGACACTCTTCGTCGGCCGCGTTGCAGCAGACGAGGTCCGAGTCGTCCCACGGCATGACCCCCTCGTAATCCGCGGCTTCCTTGAAGGCCCTTTCCACACAGCCCGCTTTGACGGCTTCATTGTTATGGCCGGGCATGAAGTCGACATAGATGCCCCATGTCTTCTCGGGGCTCAAGATGCGATCACATCCCCCTGTCCAATCTTTTGTCAGCGGAGTCTGGACAAGAGCAGATGCTGGAAAGAAAAG
>MUZH01003550.1:0-16169 GCA_003012965.1 Juglanconis oblonga
GACGGCGCGCAGATGGCCGACGCCATCGAGATCCCCCTCGCCGACGCCACCGAGAAGAACGTCTCGCTGCTGCTCAACACGCTGCTGGGCCGCGACCGCGACGACTTCCTGCCCTACCGTTTCCGCATCCACATCCCCGGCACCGACATCGTGGTGGACCAGTACCCGACGGATCTGCTCGGGCTTCTGAGGAGCCACGGGGTGACGAACCCGTTCGAGACCACCGTCACCCTGGCCGCCGAGCCGCAGGCCGTCTTCAAGGTGCAGTCGGTGACGCGGCTGGCGGCCAAGATCCCCGGCCACGGCGAGGCCATCCTCGCCGCGCAGTTCTCCCCCGCGACCTCGTCGCTGCTCGCCACCGGGTCCGGCGACAAGACCGCGCGCATCTGGGACACGGACACGGGCACGCCCAAGCACACGCTCAAGGGCCACACGGGCTGGGTGCTGGGGGTGTCTTGGGCGCCGGACGGGACGCGGCTGGCGACGTGCAGCATGGACGGGACGGTGCGCATCTGGGATCCCATTAGCGGCACGCCGGCGGGCGCCCCGCTGGCTGGACACAGCAAGCCGGTGCTGCAGATGGCCTGGGAGCCGTACCACCTCTGGCGGGACGACGGCAGCACGCAGCGGCTGGCGAGCGCGAGCAAGGACGCGACGGTGCGCGTGTGGGTGGTCAACACGGGCCGGACGGAGCACGTGCTGAGCGGGCACAAGGCGAGCGTGACGTGCGTGCGGTGGGGGGTCGGTGGCGGCGAGGGGACCGGGTGGATCTACACGGGCTCGCAGGACAAGAGCGTGCGGGTGTGGGACGCGGTCAGGGGCACGCTCGTGCACGAGCTGCGGAGCCACGCCCACTGGGTGAACCACCTCGCCTTGTCTACCGACTTTGTGCTACGGACGGGCTATTTCGACCACACCAGGGAGGTGCCCGGCAGCGAGGAGGGGAAGCGCAGGAAGGCGAGGGAGAGGTTCGAGAAGGCGGCGACCCAGGGCGGCAAGATCGTCGAGAGGGTCGTCAGCGCGAGTGATGACTTCACCATGTTCCTGTGGGATCCGATCCATGGCGGGAAGAAGCCCCTGGCGCGGATGCTGGGGCACCAGAAGCAGGTGAACCATGTGTGTTTCTCGCCGGATGGGAGCGCCATTGCCAGTTGTGGGTTTGATAACCACACGAAGCTGTGGTCGGGACGGTACGTTTCTTCCTCTACCTCTCCTTGACACCTACTGCTTACTGACTTCTTTGTGTGTGTTTTTTTGATGAACACGCAGGGACGGCAAGTTCATCAACACCCTCCGCGGCCATGTCGCCCATGTCTACCAGTGCGCCTTCTCCGCCGACAGCAGGCTGCTTGTCACGTGCTCGCGGGACAACACCCTGAAGGTGTGGAACACGCGTACGTGCAAGCTTGCCGAGGATCTGCCTGGTCACGATGACGAGGTGTATGCTGTGGACTGGAGCCCGGATGGGCAAAGGGTCGGCAGCGGTGGGAAGGACAAGGCGGTGCGGTTGTGGAGGAATTAGATGGTGCTGGGGGGGGGGAGCAAGAAAGAAGAAGAAGAAGAGAGAGAGACAGAGAGAGAGAGAGATGCGAGAAGAAGAAGAAGGAGGAGGAAAAAATGATACCCCGTTCTATGAAGCCCACGAACCGAGGGGGTGGGGGGGGGTGTCGATCACCCACTCCTGCTTACTGTTGATTGATACTGCGGTGGCGGTGCAACTGCACCAACTACTCTGGACGGAAGATGTCTTTTACGCAGATCTCTGTGTGTTTTACGCAGGTTTGTGTGTCTGTTCCACTCTGACAAAGATGGTGGACGCACAACAGATGGCCTTGGAAGGCAAGAAAACAAGCAAACGTAGCAGAGGATGGTGTCCTGTCCTGTCCTACACGTTCGTTCACATAGCACGTACCGAACGAGACGTACAACAACAACAACAACAGCCCGCTCAGGGGGTCAGAGGTTGTATTGAGCGTGTAGAGCGCACGCTTCACTCCCGAGAATACCCTGCAGGACCAGGAGCAACAGGCCGGATGGGAAGACGGGTCTCGGAAGCAGCTGGGGTTGAGATACAACTCCCAAGCATGGAGGTAAATCCAAACAAGAGAGAAGACAGATATGAGAAGACATGATGAGCCTTGGATCCCAGCCAGTCACATTATGAAAGTGGCTTGGCTTGGACTGGAGCGAAAGACTGGAAGTCATTGATCATCCTCATCAGTTCGTAATTGTATACAATCTCTTCGCACCGGCACGTCAAGTCATGGCAGTCATGGTGGTCATAATTGCAACTCCTGGACCGTATGCTTTCGAATATTCAGAATCCATGACACCCTCTCCCCCCCCCCCCACAACACACACACACCCAAACACCAAACACCACGGTCATATCTCCTTGACAAACCCCATCTCCACCACCCTCTCCATGGCCAGCCGCAGATTCGCAATCTTGGCCCGCGTGTTCTCCCGGATCCACAGGAACGTCCCCAGCAGCACCCTCCTGAAGATACCCGAGTCGCTCCGGATCTTCATCTGGCCCTTCCCCACCACGTACAGGATCTTGGCCGCGTACGCCCGGTCCAGCCGCGCCAGCTCCGCCGCGACCGCCTCGTCGCGCAGCTCCGCGGGGCTCTTCTCGCTGACGTGCCCGTGCCCGTGCCCGTGGCGCTCCCTCGGCCGCCCGGGCGTCGTCTTCACGTCCACGCCGCTCGTCGTCGCCGCCGCCGCGCTGCTCCCGCCCTCCACATTCTCGATCGCGCTGCTGCTGCTCACGCTAGCCCCCTCCTGACCATCCTCCTGCTCGCCCTCACCCTCTCCCTCGCCCTCGCCCTCGTCCCCATCGCGCAACGCCTCGCCCCGCCGCGCCTGTCGGACCACGAACGCGCGGATCTTCTCGTACACGAGGGCCGCCAGGTCCGGGGACAGGACCTCGTCCATGAAGCCGTGCCGCACCACGAGGCGGTAGCAGCCCGGGATGGTGGTGAAGCGGGCCACGGCGTAGCGCTCGTCGTCGGGCACGGTGGGCACCTCGACCGGGTGCAGGTGGAGGAAGACGGTGACGTCGGTGACGGCGACGAGCTTGGAGGCGAACTGGGTGAAGACGGCCGGGGTCAGGACGCCCGTCTTGTCGAAGAAGATGCCCAGGCCGCGGATCTGCGAGAGCGCGTCGCCACCCCATCGCGGGGTCAGGCGTAGCTGCTGCTGCTGCTGCTGCTGGCCCTCCCCCTCGCCGCTGGTCTCCTTGTGCACGAGCTGAGACAGGCGGAAGCGGTCCGAAGCCTCGGCGCGCCACTGGTTCTCCTTGCCGAAGCGCCAGAGCAGAAACAGCGAGGCCAGGACGGCGGAGAGGGTGAGGGTGAACCAGGCGCCGTCGGGGACCTTGTTGAGGGCGGACGAGAGGTAGAGGCCGTCGAAGGCGGCGAAGAAGAGCCAGGGCAGGGCGACTAGCCACGGCTGGAGGCGCCAGACGATGAGCGCCACCAGCGTCACCATGCACGTGTCGAAGAAGGTCACGAACATGACGCACACGCCGTAGGCGTTGCCGAGCCGCGTCGTGTTGGAGTAGACGGCGGTCACGAGGATGGTGCCGATCATGAGGAGCCAGTTGAGGAAGGGCACGTAGAGCTGCCCGTGGAAGGTCTTGGACGTGTGCACCACCTTGACTTGCGGGCAGTAGGAGAGCTTCATGATCTGGGCGGTAAGCTGTTGATGATGGTCGTCAGTACAGACGTCGTTCTTGTCGCCCAAGAGGAAATGACGGGAGAAGGGTGGTGGAGATGGGGAGGAGGGAAGACAGGAGGAGAGAAGAAGGGAGAGGGGGCTAACGTACCTGGAACGTGGCCGTGATGATGGCCTGTGAGGCAACAATCGCAGCCAACACCGCAACCACCAGACTCGGGTACAACATGCCCGGCGGGACCGAGTTGTAGAACGGGTTGGAGTACGCCTCCGGGAACCGCGCGATATACGCCGCCTGGCCCGAGTACGCGAGCAGCAGGCACGGGTACGTCCAGCACATCCAGCTCAGCTGGATCGCTCGCATGGAGAACGCGCCCAGATCCGCAAACAGCGCCTCGACGCCGGTGAAGGCCAGCAGCACCCCGCCGAGCATCTTCCAGCCCTCCGTCTTCCGATCGATAAAGAAGCGGAACGCATAGTACGGGTTGAACGCCCTGAGCACGGTGTGGTCGTACCGGACGAGGTTGTATATGCCGAACGACGCGTTGAACCCGAGCCAGAGGATGACGATGGGCGCGAACACGGAGGCCAGGCGCGACGTGCCGAGCGGCTGGATCAGGAACAGTAGGATGATGATGCCGCAGGAAGTGCCGACGACAGTGGCGCTGTCGATGTCGGGCTTGACCACGTTCAGGCCCTGGACGGCGCCGAGCACGGACTGCGCCGGCGTGAGGATGCCGTCCGAGAGGACCATGGACACGGCCAGCACGCCGATCGTCTTGAGCAGGCCGCGGAAGAACTTGCTCTTCTCGAGGGCGGAGCGGATCCCCAGGTTGGCCGGCGCCATCTGGCCCGTCAGGTGCCGCTCCATGGTGACGAGCTCCTGCTCGCGCGGGTCACGTTGTGTGATGTTTGCCTGTCGACCGGTGGTGGTGCATGAGTGAGCATTAGGGCCAAGAGGAGATTCTGAATCAGGAAACCCACATATCGAGTCAGGAGGGAGTAGCATGAGAATGTGCCCCCTTCGCCCTCATTATCAGCCCTCAAGATGATCAGGACATATTTGAACGTGACCATGATGGTCAGGGACCACAGCACCAACGACAGCACCTGGAGCACACTGTCGTAGTCGGGTGTGCTCGTGAACGTTGAGCTGAACACGTAAAGCGGACTCGTCCCGATGTCACCGTAGATGGCGCCCACGCTCTGGTACGCCAGCCACAGCAGCGTGGTCCCCTTGTACACCTGCTTCATCTTGGGCTTCTCATTGTCCCTCCAGTTGTCCCCCTCCTCGCCATCCCCGGCATCGGGTCGCGCCCGGTCGACGCTGTCTTGCCGCGAGAGGCTGAAGCTGCGCTGGGTGGTCGTCCGCGACAGCGCACGCGTGTGATAGATACCGCCGGCGAGCGCGGTCGTGTCGGTCTTCGTTAGCGGGCGGAGCTGCTGCTCGGACTCGGACCACCGCAGGTCCTTGGGGTGTGTCTCATGGGCGATGCGGATGGTGGCGGGCTGTGAAGATGGGATGTCTGATCGGGGCGAGAAGGCGTCCGGAAGTGGGGATAATGAGTCCGCCATGGTAGTGATTTTGGGGGGGGGGGCTTTGTGCGAGTCGGCAACGCTGGGTTGAGGGATTGACGGTGTAGCGGCGGAGGAGGACTGTGTATAAGTCGCTCCGGCACAGATGTGCCGGCTACGCAAGTCTCGAGACAACGAAACAAGTGTCCTCGGTCTGAGTGTCACGAGAAAGAAATTCGCGGACCTCTTCGTAAGTCACCACCTGCACAAAAGAGAGACATTTGAAATTGGGGGGAAAAGTGCGGTCTAGAATTTATGGGAGCTGTGAGGGCATCTCAAGAGGCCTCGTGAGGACCTGTGGATACTTGAGGGATATTTGGGTGCCGCGGCTTCGATAAAGCAACACACAGCACGACTCAGCCAGCAGGAGCCGTCCATAGCCTCATTCTATGAGCAAATCCGGCGGGGGCTGAATAAAAGCGAGTATTAAATCGCAGCTATAGGAGAGAAAAAGATAGATACCCTAGGCCAGTGACAGGGGCGGGGGGATCTCTATGAGGGAAGGGAATCTGGCGCAAAGGAAACTTGCATCGGGTTGCAGTGTGCGGGGGTGAAAGGAGGTAAGTAGCTCGATATCCTGGCTTGTGAGAAAAACGAAGGGAGGTCTGCTAACGACGACATTGTCGCTCACTCGGCCACCCACGCCTTGACTCGACGCCACGGCCCCATGCCTCGCCGTTGGCTCGCAGGTGCCGTCGAGGCATGCAAAGCGTGCAGCTACTATGCAGAACGTAGAGAATCGTATACCCAGCAGACTACGATGACGCCCGCAGCCAGATCACACTTGCACTCTGCATGCTGCCCGGACATTGCCAACCACGTTGCCCTGCCTGCTGATGGGGTAGAGTTCCTCCAGACATCCTCAGGTTGACCCTGAAGCTTTGGTTTGCGGATTCCGTAGCACGTTGCTGATCCTGAGGCCGAGAATGCCTAGAATACTTCGAACCCCGGAAGAAAAAGGCGACTGAAAGGGGACGGGCACAGAAACAAACCAACCACATTTACTGCATCCTCCAATGAGGAATCTGCGCGGTAACTGAGGCTTCCGGAGAGAAAGGCCCTGACACTAAAAGAAGAAAGCCAAGCACCGGTAGACCGGTAGACCAGGAGTCTCAGGCCCAAAATGACGGCCCGTGGTGAACAGCCAGGTGAGAAGCTGGATGGATGGAAGCTGGAGGGAGGAGGGGGCTGAGTTGGAACAAGCGAGAGACCGTGGACTTATTAGCTTCTGACCACCGAAAAAGAAAGGTTGCGAGATTCACTGTCAGGTCAAGATAAGAGTTTCGACATGATGTGCCTTCTTGAAGCTTGTTTTGCTCCCGTCACCGATGTACGAGGGGTCATCGTTGTCGCCTTCGATGCCAATCAGTCGGCGCGTTGGCCTCGAAGCCAAGAACTCTAGCAGAGAGGCTATGTGAAGAGCCTCATCGACAGGTTGGTGTTTCTTGTCCAATTCCGTTGCACGGAACGTCCTCGGCGGGATGGGATTGTGTATCGCTTCACTGTCCGTATCTCTCGCCAATGCAGACCAGCTCTGCATGAGTGAGATAAGGAGGACGAACCTCAACGATAGGCCGCTAAACGACCTTCACAGATCCCGGGATTGAATGGCCCAGGAATTCGGACCGCAGACGAACGCCAAGCTGCAGGTAAGACAAGCTGCCAGTCATCCACCCTCATCATACATGAGGAGCTGCAGCCGCTGGTTGGTGCCGGTGTAGGGTATAACCACCCCCTTGTGCGTGTGTGTGCTTGTGTGTGCACCGTGCCATGGCCCATGCATCGGGTTGCGCAAAAGGGACGTCCCGAGGCGCGTGGGTCCACGGGGCCCACCATGGTGCAGGTGGCTGAGGTTCTAGGCCTTCGTTTCTCGGGATCGGAACATGGTGTTTGGGCGAGAAGCTGGAGAGCGAGCATCAGTGGCTGCAATACCTGCTCGTTCCTCGGGTGAATGGAGGAGCATCCGCGAGGATATAGTAATATGTAGCAAAGCAATGTCTCGTCCCGTCCCCATTTTCTGTATCATGGTCCTGAAAGTAGACAGTACGCTAAACAGCCGGTGCCCTTTTCTCACCGTGAGGTGAGGTCTATGATTTTACCTTGCCGCACCCCTCGTCATCAAGTCCCCCCTGTTCGCTCGGGTTTTGGCAACACTGTGCGTTGATTCTACCCGGCAACAGAAGGGCAGCCACCACACAATGGCCCTTAGTCTGTCTGGCCAATGCTCACGTCGCCGTTGCTGGCCACATTCGTCACGACCTCGTGCCCATTGGCCTTCTCTCGGTCCTCCGCGGAGACCTGGAAGCACCAGTCGAACTTGTCCTCCGCCTTGCCCATCTGGATCGCTTTAAGCTGGCTCAGCAGCTTCACGCACAGATCTCCCGCGTCCTCCTGTGTGTCCGGGATATATGTGATGGTCTCCTCGCCCTTGGACCCGTCGACCGACAGACGAGAGTGAGACTTGAGGGTGGCCGCCAAAGATTTGGGGTCTGACGAGGCTATGCGCCGAGTGATGGAGCGGATGGGAACCAGGGACGCGGCCGTGCCGGCAGCCATGACCTCTGAAAAGTTGGGGAGCTCCGAGTATTTGATCTGTCCGTCTCGTTAGTGGACGAAGGGGCCGCCCGATATGGCTCTCTACCACCACTTACCGACCGCTGTTCAACCTTCCACCCGAAGCTCTTTGCAATGTCCTGCACACTCTCGCTCGTCACGCTCTTGATGACGTTGTTCGAATCGGGCACCACAACCGTGTGACTGTCGCCCTCGACTAACACCCCGATGAAGCCGCTTGTACTGAACTCATCCACTTCTGTGTGTGTGGCGCTGTCCAGATGCAGCGTGATATCATATCCGTCACCATGGGCCTTGTCCGACCACCTCAGCACCGGGGCATAGTTCCCGCCGACCTTGGCACTGCCGGTCCCGTTCGGGGCGGCCCGGTCGAAGTCATCCAAAATCAGACACCGCACGGGGTGCACGCCGTGGTACACACCGGTCGGCACCACGTACACGCAGAACGTATACTCGTCGGGCGGGCTCAGACCCAGCTGTGCGCTGGAGCCGTAGATCTGGGGGCGCACGTACATGGCAGCGCCAGTATCATGGGGAGGCACCCACTCGGCGTTGAGGGCGACAGCGGCGCGGCAGGCGTCGACGAACGTCTGGATGGGCACCGGGGGCATGGAAACGAATTCGGCGCTGTGCTGCATGCGGGCGGCGTTGCGGTCCGGGCGGAAGATCTGGATGGCTTTGTCGCCGGGGGTTCGGAAGGCCTTGAGACCCTCGTAGGCTTGTTGGCCGTAGTTGAGAGCAGGGGCCAGGCCGTGGATGCGGATGTAGGGGTCGGTGACGAACTCGAGGGGCGTCCATGTTCCGGTCTTCTTCGAGTAGTGGGACTCGATGTGGCCGTTGACTGGGGAAGAGGCGGTTAGCAGGGGCATGTCCAGGCTGTTCAAGACCCCGGGTGACCAAGTAGCTTGCCTTCTCGCACGCGGAAGCCAATATTGGCCCAGTCGAGGGTGCTGGACGGAGGAGGAGGAAACGAGGGCATCGTGATGGACGGCGGCGGCTGTGGCTGTGGCTTGGGTGCTCGGCTTGTCAGGACGCAAAACGGGAGATAGAGAGCAAGCCAGGGAAAGCGGTGCAGCAGGAGGAGTGAGACGTCCTAGGTAATAAATACTTGCCGACTGTTCGCAGAGAGGCTGATTGGGAGGTCACAGATTGGAAGCCAAGCACGGCTTTTTTTGGTGTGAAGGCCGAGTTCAGCTTATGCTGGCGAAATCACGGCTCCGATTACGGGGTTGCGGCAAAGTCTACACGGTAGCTACTACACGTACCTACGCTACCATGTTAGGTACCAGGTCTACCCCGGATTTCGGAGCTGACATGCATGTGTGTCATTTGTGTCACGTGTGTGATGTCATCTCGCAGACAAGGGTCCAGAACCTCAACATGGGATCCAAGAGGCTGGCCAGTGATGGCTTTCATTCTTCTATACAACCAACAACAAGCAACAAACAATATATCCACACAGTCCGAACGTTCTCTGGTGCCCCATCGTACCAAAGCCAATGTCCTCCATCATCCTACACATGATACAGCAACAGTACAGTCCAACGAAACCAAGAATACAACAACAGTCCAACAATCCAGCCGTCACCATCATCGTCACCGTCACCGTCGCCAAATACACACTAGAAAGAAGCATCGTACAGACTCACACCGCTCATCCCGTCCATTAGCCCTCCCGTGACATTCCACAGCGACGGAAGTGTCGCGTCGTGGAACTGTCCCTGTGTCTGGTCCCAGTGGGGGCTCGACACCGGGTCGTTCATTTCCTGCTTGAATCCTCTCATCTCGGGAAGAGGCAGAGCGGCGTGGAGAGTTTCCATGGGAGGCAGTGACACAGCCATCGGCATGGAGACAGGCGTCACCTCGGCATCCGACTCCGCATCTGCATGTGTTGACTGGCTACCCATGGGCGACTTGACACTCTCGACGTCGGCCCTGAACTTGCGCGACATCTCGTCGTCGTATCCGCGCACCATCTCGGCCAACCACGCCAGCTCGCTGGCCCACCTCTCGGCTATCGTCCAGCTACCAGCCATCTTGTGCCAGTCCACCCGGTCAGATGAGTACTTCAGCACCGCGTTGATCTTGTCCCCTCGCTTCGACCATATCGGGTACCCTGTGGCGATACAGCTGTGACCATCCCAGAATCCTTGCTGTTGGTCTGCCAACGGTGAATTACACACCGCCAGCGAGATGCGTTCTTCCATCCACACTGCCATGTACGGCACGCTCTGCACGCTCGGGTCAGCCGAGTAGCCTTGCAGCTCTCGCAGCCTCTCCTCCGGCGACGAGTGGCTAATTGCAATGTCCACTGTCCTGGAGTACACCTCGTAGCCAGGGTTCTCACGGCCAGAGTATCCGACTGCCCGCGACATCATGAGCTTGGCCAGCTTGAGCATCGAGACTTGCTGCATGCGGTCCAGCTGCGATATGCGCCTGGCCATCTCTGCCATCCTCGGCTGCGGTCCCGCACACACGGTATTGATGTGGTCCAAAAGCATGTGCAGAAAATCCAGGTTGTAGAAATTGACGCACATCTCCAGCGCGGCCGTTAACGCATACAAGAGCACAGTACCCGATGCCCGACTATCCGAGCCCTGTGTTTGCTGCAGTCGAGTGGACAGGATATTTAGGCACATGTTGACAACTTCGAAAGCCTCTGCCGGCAATTCATCCTCAATCAGGATGTGGGCGATCCGGAACTTCAGAACGAACTTGAGCATCAGCTGATCTGGAGCCAGGACGTTGTCGACTGAGGCAGGGATGGCCGGCCCCAACGATTGGCTGTGACCTGGGGTTAGAGACTGCCAATGCGATGAAGGCGTTGTTGAGTGGGGCAGAGGAGGGCAGGTGTATGGGTATGACGCTTGAAACTCTTGGTCCACGACGGTCTGCAAGAGACGGGTCATCTCCTCCGGAAGCCTGTCGTCCACCATTCTGGTCTCTGTCGGCGGCGACCAGGGCATGATCAGATCCGACGGCGGCGACATCATGTGAAGCTGAGGCGGTGGCTGCTGGTACCCCAATTTCACCGTCGGGATAGACACTTTCGTCCGGCCTGAGCAACCCTTTCCGTTGTCGACTGACAACGCCTTGATGACGTCCAACGGTCTCTTGGGATCCGCCCTCAACTTCTTGAGCCCGACAGGCTTACGCTTCATATACTTCTGGATCCTCTTGACATCCAGATCATCGCCAACATCCAACACGGTCGTTTTGCTGGCACCATCCGTCATACTCATATTGTGTGCCTGTAGCACCTGCTTCTGGTGCTGTTCCACCTTGTGCATCAGCTTGTGCACCTTGGCCACGGTCACGTTCTTGTGGAGACCCCACTCCTTGAACCGCGCCTTGTACATCCTCTCTGTGGCCACGAAGTCGTGTTCTCCCTCCATGATGGCCATGACATCTTTTAGACGCTTCTTGTTGTACAATGAGGCGATCAGTTCCCGGTGCCGCGTCCAGTCGTCATCCTGGGCGTATCGTCTCCCACGAGCAGGCGGGGCACTAGAGATGGAAGTAGATGATATGGGGCTTGATGTTGGTGACATGGCACTAGCCTTGGGCGTCGATGTTACGGAGAATTTCTGAAAGTTGGAAATTGTTTCGAGAAGCATAGGGGGCGTGATGGGAAGATCCAGGTCATGACCCGTCCAGCCAGTGCTGGAACTCGTCACGCTGGTGCCACAGTCGCTGAAGCTGCTACTCCAGTTGCTGCAGCTATCCGACGGCGAGGGCGTTGAGTACGCCATATCGTCGTTGACCTTGGTGGGGGTTGGAAGGTTGTGACCGAAACAAGGTTGCAAGATCCTCTGCGACGGAGGAAAGACGATCCTAGAGGACGATGCCGCGATGCTACCAGATATTATGAGACAGGAGACAACAAATACGCCGTGGACTATCGGCGATTCACACGAAAGGAGCGAAGAAGGTAGTAAGTAGAGCTGAAGAGTGGCAAGTGAGACACTGGTAGGGTTCCCGTCGAGGTGTGGGACGGCTTTTTATTGTCGAGGTACAAAGACTCGGGAATGAACTGACTGACGGCTGAGATGACCTCGATCTTATAATGGCCCGTGGATAGTCGATGTCTCGAGCACTCTATTGCAGAGCAGAGCCACCCCGGAGATCGCAGCTGGCAGGCCGCGAATCAACTCTGGTCGAGCTGAGGGGCAAACACAGAAAAGACTGACATAGACGAGGATGGGGTCTGTTTCTGTTCCCGGTCTGTTTCCGACCAGACAAGGTTGGGACAGGACAGGGTATGTATGCAAGTTTGCTGCTTCCAGAAGCTGGCTTGGGCCTCAAGATCTGAGAGGTATGCGGTTGGAAGTACTGCGATATAACAAGTCACATTACAAACCTCGAACGCCATCCCCCCCCCCCTTCTCTCACTGACCCGCCTCTATTCCTTGCCGTGCCCATCTCAGCAAGGGTAAGACCCTTGTCGGTCATGTCATTGGAGAGATTGACAACTCGCTTTTCAGCCCTGTCCTGGTTTACGCACCATGATGGCTATCAAGGCTTTGCAGCGTGGCCCTACTTTGATACCGGCCACAGGAGGGGGTCTTCAATCATACAACAGCTTCAGTGCATCACGCTTTTACCCAAGACAGGTAAGTTTCCTCAAAGAACGCCAGGTCATCCTTCTCGAAGGGCACCGTCGACGGCAAAAGCGCCAGTGTTCCTTTGAAGCTCCCTCCCGGGTTCCCCAGAACACTCAGTCGAAGCTTGACGCCTCTAGCGCAGTCAACGGTGTCTACCCTTCAGCGGTGGTCCTGGTGCGGGAGCAGGCTCCTGGGAGCGGAATGGATTCCAGGTCGCCAGCGCGCTAGGTGACTAGCGTGAAGCGGAAGTCCTTGTCTCTTGCTCCCCGGCCCATCACGACCCATCTGCAGGGCGTGATAACCAAGAGTCTCCTGCCCCTGACTTGGTTCTCCGACTAGCGGGATGGTCGATGAAGGCCACGATACCAGGTGCGGCATAGCCTCGAGAGCCGCCTCCACAGCCCGGCCAACAATGATAACCTCACAGAGATTTTGTGGTCGTGACCCTGCCGGGTCCGAGACGCACCTCCTCATTCACTCCGCCAAAAGCCCTCCACGCCTAGGCCGCGTATGTGGAGTACAACCTTGTTTAGAGGGTCCTCCGGTAGTTGGAGAAGGAGGCCTTCCTGCTTTGGTGATGTGCTCATCTTCTTTCCCGTGTCTTTGTCGTCACGTCTATGCCATGTCGACCCCAGGGCTACTTGGGGACCGGCCGCTTTTGGCTGCTAACCCGCCAGCTAGCTTCCTCTGCCGTTGCCTCTATCTCAGCCGCGATGCGCCGTTTGCAGCCTTCTTCCCGTCTTACACTTGATTGATCCTACTGGTTTTGGAATAGGCTGGAAAGGTGGAGCAGGAGACGCCACCACTCTGCCGCCAGCAAAGAAAAGATGGGTGGTCACACAGCAGCACCTGACAGGGCGTGGTCACGATCAAACTGCGATCGTGGCGCTCGGGGCTAAACTGGATCTGCCCTTGCGTGGAGCCGTGGGTCGACAGGGTTGCGCAAGTCGCGCTACCACTTGGTTCTACATGGTAGAGGGGAGACAGACGATGGGTTCAAAGTCACCCGCTCGTCGGGAAGCACTCCCGACGTAAGCTATCCACCCGTACATTTGCCTATCAACCCAGGCCCACGAACATGATGAGCCGCGCTCCTTCATCTCACTTCACCAGGCCACGTAGCGACCGGCGACCAGCACCGTCGACGATTGGCTACCAGCACAATGTCCGCCACCAGCAATGCAACAAATCTGAAATGACAGCTGCTCCGAATACAGAACCGGAGCTTCGTAGCCAGCGAAGGCCTCTCCGGGGATGCTAGCCATTATCCCGAACCGCTTTGTGCGACGTCCGGATCGAGATACTACTCGCACTCGGTTCCTTCCCGTCGGTTCACGGCATCACTTGTCATTGGACGGCAGACCTGGAGGATGCCTGCGGGATGCGATGGCTTGTCGACCGCATACACAGTATGGCGGCGGATCCGTTGCATCTTCCCTGTCGAGTCCATGTCAAGAGTCCGGGCAGCTGCCGGGCGCCAAAGCTTGTCTTTCGGTCCCATCGTCGCCCTAGAGTGCCCGGATCGAACATGGGTGCGAAGCTGATCCTTGCGAGCCTCGTCACGAACAGCATCTCTCACCATTTCTCACCACCAATATCCCCACACCATGACGGAAGAACTGACATAAGCTTAACTGCTTGGTCCACCAGGTCTGCCTCGATGGCACGGAGGATCTCGGGGTTTTCAGGACCTCAGTCATCCGCATGGCCCGGCGGTCTTAACATCGACCATACCGGTGGGGACTTACCGAGACATCTGGAGACAACACGGTAATAAGGCAGCCTAGAGAAGATACCCTGGAACATATCTGATATCATTTCTACCAGAGTACGGAGTACTCCGGTTGAGATCCGGAGCTGACCGATCCACCCACCATGCAGTAGCCATCTGCAAGGTGAAGGATCACGTTCGCACGCCGCCTCCAAGACAGGCCCTCGATCCACTGATCTCTCTGATCACCACCATGACTTGGGCATCCACGTGGCTACCCAAGCAGAGCTGGGGGAGGGGGTGACATGAAGTGTTTGTCTATTTTTGACAGTGCTCATGCAGTTGGTTCTCTCTGGCTGCATCTTGTGCCAGATACGGGGGGAGGGACGCTGTTGGTCGATCCAACATCACCTCAGGATCGTGGTATTGGCTGGCGAGTTGGAGCGAATCGAGAGTCTCACCGCTGCTCCTTGCCCTTCCATTTACCACTTTCCCGGGTCCCAAGTGAGACCTGCCCGCCTACCTCCCTATCCAGGCTTCATTGCTGGAGTATGCTATGCCCCTTCACCTGAGTTCGAAATTCAGGTCCCTGTTGGGAGTGGCTGCTCGCCCATGGAATCTGATGTGGGTGGGTACCTCCATTCCCAAGTCACGTTAGCCTCCGGTCCATGCGGGCCTGCATTGGTGTGGTAACATCGATCCTGGTGGTGTGGCGCATCTGTGTGTGACAGCAGGAATGATCAGCATCTTGACAGGTAGCATGGTCACATTTTACGTGAGGAAATTATCCCGATTTGGCAAAGCTTGCTCTTATCATGCTTAATTCTCCGCTGCTCATATGTGATTGACGGATTGCTTTTTTCCCTTCGGTATGAACCGCGCCCCCAGGGCACGGCACAGTGCTGCTTGGGAATTGTATGCAGCTCGGGCAGAGGCATCACCAACGGCATCACGACGCTATGAAATGTCATGCAATGCAATGCAGGGCATCTGAAAACAGGTATCTGAATTAAAAAAATAGAGAAACAGAAGAAAAAGAATGCCGACGCATCTTTGCTTTTTTTCCTGTAACTGCCGCTGGAGACTCTAGATGCCTCCCCCCCTTGCAGCAGAGGGTGAGATCGGACGCTTTCAAGACATGATGGGACCCACCTAGGTACGCACGCACAATCTCGATCTTCTTTGCTCCATCTGGACAAACCGTCCCTCCCTCTAGGCGAGCAGGCTCGACGATCCGAATACCGAACACGAAGACAGGATAAGCAAGGTATGGCATGGCTTTCCACTCCGGCCGGCTCTTTGCTATGGTAACATGTGAGTGGAGCATGCCGTCTTTTTTTTCATCTCTTCTTTCTCGGCATACCGACAGCTTGGAACCACCTCCCAATATAGCTAGCCACACAGGGGGCGAGAGAGAGTTTCTTTCACCGTTTTGTGGATCTGGGATCTTTTCTGGGACGATCTTCATCACGGGATCATGACTGTAGGACTGTAGAACTGGCTGACTGACCGACTACCTGATCGTCAGACGGACATCTTGAGGACCCTCCTTAAGAGCCTGTAGCCATGTGACCAAGACAAGGCCGAGTGTGTGCCTGGGGTTATTTTAAGGGGGCTAAGTGAGTGATTTTGATCGAGGACAACAAAACTCACGACGCCTGTTCTGACGATCGTGTATGTCTCACCGAATGTCTAGCCAGCCAACCACCTTTCTTTCCCCTCCCCCTTTTCTTGCCCGGCGCTTTTTGGCGTCAACGCTTCGATCTCTCCTCGATTGCGTTCTGAAAGGATAGGATCTCCAGCCGAGCGTCGCACAAGCGCGGCAAAACGGGCTGTTGTTGGTAGGCAGGAGGGGGAGGGCATAAAATAAAATAAAAAGTAGGTGGGCAGGCAGCTGCTTTCAGCCATCGACATCAGACCCCCCCCCCCCCCCACCCACCTGGCTTCTATATACACTTCCCAGCCCCCCAGACCCTACTAGAACTCGTATTCCGTCTTCTGCTTTTAAAAAAAAAAAAAACAAACAA
>MUZH01003551.1:0-16222 GCA_003012965.1 Juglanconis oblonga
TACCAGTACTCGCGGATCCGCGCGTCCAACTCGTCCGCCGCCAACAACCCCATGGCCGCGGCCGGGTACCCGATCCCCGGCGCGCCGGTGGCACCTGGCGTGCCTGGTGGTGGGTCGAAGCCCGCGGCGGGTGCGGCGGCGCCGGGGCAGCAGTTGCTTGGAATCCAGAGGCCGGGTTACGGAGGTGGGGGCCAGGGGGGGAGTCAGAATCGGACGGTGTTGACGATGGAGGATCTGGGTATGGCGGTCGGGGAGTACGGGGTGAATGTAAAGAGGAGTGAGTTTTATCGTTAGGCTCTGCTCTGACCCCTCGGGGGGGTGGGAGCTGGTGGTGTCTGGGGACGGCGAAGGGACTTTCTGATGATGCGAGGCTCTCGCGGCCACTTACGTTGAGAGCTGAAGGGGTTGTCATTCTTCCGTGGCGTTTTATGGCAGGGACGTATCTGGCGTTTGGGATACAGGGCACTCCAATGATAATCCGGAGATATTCATCATGATCATGCCAAGGAGGCTACATCACCGCATGGTGCAAAGAAGGATGCAGTTTGCAATCACGGCGCGGTCGCTCATAAAGGGACAGAATTCTGTCTTCAAGTGTCAAGGCCCTTCTCCACAGGGCGGTATAACCGCCATGCACGTCGCCTGACCTAGGATTCCCAACGACCACGTCATAAGTCGCATCTTGGTCCAGTCTACCTTCTTTCCACCACCCATCCAGGACAAGTCCGAGTTCCAATTGACAAGGCCAAGCCAATCATCATCTGTCTTGAGAACCTCCGCCAACGCCCATAACCGCAAGTCAATTGTCTCCCTCTTCGATGTCTCTCCAATCACGCGGCACCACGCAAGATCACTTATTTGTCGTAGATGAAGGGCTTCCGGGTCCTGGGACAGAGCGTTCGGTGTCAGCCTTCTTGTAACCTCCGCATGCTCGAAACGCAAATAATATATAGTAGCCGCGAAAGCAAAAAAAAGCTCCAACGTACACCGAGAACTCGCCCAGCTTATGCCCCACCATATCCTCGGTGATGGTCACGGGGTGATAGACCTTGCCGTTGTAGACCTCAAAGGTCAGGCCGACGAAGTTGGGCAGGATGGTGGCGGCGCGCGCCTGCGTGCGGATGGGCGGGGTGTATTGGCCCTCTTTCGGGCGGATGAGTGGAAGCCTGCGCGGTCCTTAGCTCTCTCTTGTTCCTTGCTCCTGCCCACCTAGCCGGCGGCGCATCGCTTGTGCACACGCGGATGAGAGGAGGGGGAAGAATATCGAAGGGGGACGACGTACGGCACGATGTTGGGCCCTGGAGGGGTGAAGCGAAACTGGCGCGTTAGCTATCGATCATGCACTCCTTTTTTTCTTTTTTCTTTTTGTTTCTTTCTCGTGATTATATGAAGGAAGTGAACGGGAAGGGAAGGGAAGGGAAGAAGTAGATGATGATACCTTTCCAGACTGAGCGCCGGCCTAGTAATGCCCTCGTTGCCTGCATCTTGGCTGTGCTGAGTGCCGAAGACTTGGAGGATGAAGGGGGCGACGTGCCTTGCGTGCACGAGCCTGGACTTTTCGGTGATACTTGATGCGGGATCGGCCGGCAGGGGAGAGTGCACGGACCACATACCGAGGTCTCGGGCCGAGTGAGACATTCTGATATAACACCGGACCGTACCATGGTCATTGCTGGTCGTAGAGCTGGACGCCATGCTCATGACGTTCTTGCTCAGATAGGCAGAGATGGAAGGACGCTCGCAAGAAAGAGGGACTATCGGTATCACTCTTGAGTTAGCTCCCTGGGATCCAATGGGATTCGGATAGAGCATACTAGCCAATGACGTGCCTTCTCCCTTTCCCGCAGCAGCGAGCTCAAGGTTCTTGACCAGGGCATCGAAGACGGTTGCCATTGCGGTGCCATCGACGAGAGAGTGCTGGAAGACGAAGCCAAGCACCAGGGCTTTACCCTGCTCGAGAAAGGTGGCCTCCAGGGTGAAACCAGGGACCCAGTCCCTGGAGGGGTTGCCAGAGGGTATGGTGCAGTAGAAATCCTCAGGCAAGGCTGCGACGGGCATGCCAGCTCGGACCAGCTCCTGGAAAGGAGGCAAACCTGCCAGCGTCTTCTCTTCTCTCTCGTCGGCAATCTGCACGACAGAGTTGGTCTGATTGACCAGGGTGCCGAGGGCCTGCTCGCTATTATACAAAACCTTGACGACATTCTTCTTGGTGGGATCGTCGCAGGGACCAAGGTAACCTTTCAGAATGGGATACCTGGCCAGCGTCAGGTCGAGGCTGGCACGGATGTAGTCTGTGGCAGTACGTATAGTCTCTGCGTTGATGTCGGCGAAGGGGAATGTGGACAGACAGTGGACGTAGTAGCGACCAACTGGCCAAAGACCTGATAGCAACATGCAGAGATTTAGACGTCACCTGAAAGGCGCTACAACCCAAAGGGAGAGATGTGATGTGACATAGTCATCAACACATTGTGTAATGAGATATTTCCAAAGGATTGACGCTTACCAGTCTGGTCAAGGACAGAAGGCAGATATGTAGACGTCAAAACCTGCTGGAGTTGGGCCCCGAGCTGAGGAGCCTGCTTGTCGGAAGAAGCCATTATTTCTGAGGTGCTTTAGGAACCGAAATCTGTTTGAACGATAATGATGAAGACGACGACGACGAGGATGATGATGATGATTATGATGATGATAATAATATGGTCGTATTAGGTTACTGATATGTTGATGGCTCTGTGCATGAGGAGGAGGAAGACATCATCAGTTTTCAGAGTCGATTGAGCTGGTTGGTAGAAAGTTCGAGAGTCCGTTCTCGAAACGAAAAGCCATTAGGTCGAAGTGAACGACCTCGAATACCTAAGATGGGGCTAAGTTACCAAGTCGCAGGTGATAGTTGGTCACCCACGTCTCCGGCTCATCTTGATTCGGCTTTGTACCATGGCTTTCTTAGTACTTCCATCAGTCACTAGCACCTGGGATAGAAGTTGAATTCTTAGCAAACAGGTAGATTAATGAATGTGGTTGCAAGATGATTTTCATGATTTGAGATGGTAGCACTCCATACCTCGATGGCTGCTCACGCAATATCTCTCGTACCAAGCAGAGGGGTTTAATAGAGGAGACAGAGCTGTGAAATGAGCTCTATATCCAAATATTTGGTAGTATTTTCATCATTATACACTTGCACTGCAATCTGGAAAAAAAATCAACCTTTAGGCAATTAATAATAGGCAGGGAATTCCAGGGTCAGGTGGCTAGGTGCTAGTAGGGATATTACAATGCTGTTGTCACCCAAGTCCCAAGATCCACTGCTGACCTAGACCTCGCTCGCACCTTCACCAGATGCACCATCACATATATGTGCTTTTGAACATTTTAGAATGCCCAGGGACAGATGAGGTGGTTGTTCTTGTCCCTGTCCCATACATATGCTTCAGCATAAGGGAATCATTCACACAATTAGAAACACCCTAAAGCTGAAGTATTTAACTACATAAGTAATGAGCAATAGTCTATTATATACCTAGGTAGTCGATTCTGCTTTCGGGGTTTCTGACGCAGTTGAGCCTATGAACACATACATATGCACAAGATGTTTATCATAATTCAGACAATGTCGAGGTGGATATATATAATATATATATGTATGTATGGACGTATGTATGGATGTATGTATTCATTGAATATGTACAATGAAGGACGCTTCCTGTGAATGGCTATGTATTCTCTTGGGCAGATCCAAAAAAAAAAAAACACTTCGCAGCCCTTAGTTACAGCCTTCTGTACTCACCAGGAATCAGATGAACTGCGTAATACTGGGCAAAACTCCAGTATACGCGGTGCCACTGGGTGGTTCCATGGAATAGATATAATTCCCCCACCATGGACCACCACCCCACCAAAGCCAGCCCAGCCATACGTCACTGTTGTCTTCCATGTACTGCAGCATGCCAGTGACAGCCTGGATACAAACGGAGTTTGCCCCGCCTGCCGTCTCTCCGATGATGCCGCGTTTTCCGTTCTGTTTGAGCCAGTTGGTGGCATCAGTGACACGATTTTGGCCGATGGTAGAGTTGACACAGTCGGTGCTGGTTCCCGAACCGTCACTGTCGAGGTACTGGTGCATCTCATAGACGATCAGAGAGCCGTTGGTCCCCGCCGAGTCGGTCAAGGCACCCATGGCGGTATCGGTGCCGCTGGAAATCTGCAAGAGAGAAGTCAGTTCCTGGTCATGTTCTTAGAGAGGGGAGGAGGGGGAAGACGAGCGAAGACATACCCAACTCCATGCCCCCGTGTACGAGTTGCCCTCAACAAAGATGTACTGCGTGGTAGCACCGGCCGCACGAATTCCGTTGATGGCGGCTTGATTGAGCTGCCCAACGAGTGTATTGTCCATATCATGGTACTCGTTGTTTGTGTCGAAAATGACATGGTCATCAGTCGCGAAGCGAGATGCCACGGTCGTCCACCAAGTCTGAAATCCGGACGTGTCGGTGATGATGTTGCTATAGTACCGGCCTGAAGAGGCGGGCATCAGCCTCACATCACCCTTGATAGGGTACAATAATGCCTGTCTAGGATCTCACCGTAATTATGTGGGTCTACGATTGCATATGCTCCTCTATATCAGCTTGGTTAGATCCTACAGTGCTTGTGTTTGGATTCCGTTTGGCTGGGCAGGGCAAAGGCTCACTTTCCGGTGACGTAGCTCACAATCTACTGAATGGTCAGCTTTCTCTCCTATATATAATCAGACCAAAAGGGCACTCACATCAGTCAAGCCGGAGAAGTATGTCTCGTTGATAGTACCGGTAAGCTGCGACGGGATAGCTCGCTCCCTGTCCTCATGATCAGCATCCGAACATTGTTTTCCATCTTCGACTGGAAGTTGACGGCGTACATCATGATCGGGATACGAAAGATATTCATGCCCTTCCCCGTCAACGTCTGCGCACATCACAGTCAACCACATGATTCCGAAAGCGCCCTCATGTTGGGTAGCCGTCTCACATCGATAGTTGACTTGGCCGGCCAGGTATAGTCCTTGTTCAGCTGCCCTGGTATGGCTGTGTTTCCAAACTCCGCCCCGGACTCATTCACACCCGAGAATTGGAACTTGCTTTTCCGCTTCTGCTTGGTCGTCGGCGTGGGGACATCATGGGCTGGCGCGGCTAGCACCGACGCCACGGCGGCAGCGCCGAGGAAAACTTCGAGGAAGCGCATCTTCTCTCTTCCAGAACGAATTCAGAATGCTGGGAGCTGGCTTGCTGTCTTCTCTGCGCCAGTCACCGGTTCTCGCCATAGGAAGAGGACGTTATTTAAAGCTCTTCAGGGAGCCGCTTCACAGACGACCCGGAAGCCATGCCTCCGGGTCCATGAGAGCGTTGCATGGGGCCTCATTACATCTCGAATGACGGAGCATTCTGTGGGCCTCTGAACTGCAAGCTCCCTGGTTACCTTCCTGTCGTCTACGCGGGAGCCCATCCCAACGAGGCACGTGAGAGGCGTGTTCATCGGTACCTACCGGCTCATTGAGCCGAAATTATATGACAGAGGATTATACCGAGCGTTGAGAGGCTTAGCGATGACCCGAACAGGAAAAGATGACAGGGAAGGGCAATGAAACGGATACCGCTTGACCCACGGCTAAAGTCGACTGCGATTTTTCCCGGACAAGACGGGTTGGCATCCTCCGCTTCTATCCTTGAGAACTCTCTCCTTTTTTAAGGAGGAGGGTGGCGGGGGTCTCTTTGTTTGTGAAGCAACCATAAAGGAACCCTCTCTAGTGAGTAGTAAACACGGAACGTCTACACGATTGCGTACTTAGGTAGACACTGGACCGGGACCTTAAACACTGTTCACCAATCTCGCTTCTCCGCCCACTGGTTAGAGACAAGGTTTTTATTTTGTGCTGCAACTTCGACTCTGGGGTGAGTTCATACAAGCTCGTATAAACTGCGTTTCCAGTCTCTTCAATATGTCTTTTCTATTAGCCCCTTCCTACCCAGCATGGTCACTGTATGCGTCGAGTAGGAGTTGTGACAGGGATATGGGCCCAATTCATTCGCTTTCTCTACTATATAGAACACTCTGTCGCTCCTTTCTCTATTTCTAGCTCAGAGCGGTGTAATGCACAGTTTACTCTTACCAACATCTGCCCTGCTCATCTCAGGAGTCCTGGGTGCATGCATGCTATATTCTGCATAGGTAGGTTAGGGTCTGCAGCATGGTTAGGGTTTTTGTTTCTTCGACAAGGAAAGTAAAGTAACAGAGATTTCAGATTTGCAACAAGTTGCTCGATACTCTAGGCTTCTTCAATAAAACCTGATGCAGCAAGGTATATTCTATGCTGGGAACACCAATGGTGGCTCCTATTCCTGCCGAGAAAAACCATCTCCTAGGCCCGGGAATTACCTATAGGGTATTACCCATATACAACCTATAAACGTTAACTGGAGCCATAGGTAACCCGCAGGTAAAAGGTAAATTTATAGGTAATTTGTATTTCCTAACTTATATCCTAATCCTTAAAAGTCGTAATGCATTTAATTTAGAACCAATTGTTTGCTACTTAGTTCTAGCCCTTCACCTTGCATATTAATATTCGAGATATTTCTTAAGAGAAATTTCAACTTGATATAGAAATGGGTAGTTTAGGTATTACCCGAATACCCACCTATAGCTAATTGAATTATACTTTGGGTAATGGATTTATGTCCGAGCGCGGGTTACCTGTGGGTTCCTATAGGTGGGTAATTCCTGGGCCTATCTCCTATAGGGGACTGCAAATTGTCCAGTTCATTTTCATTTCGTTCTCTTTTTTTTTTTTTTTTTTACTTTGTCTTTATTTATCTTTATACTGTCCCGCCATCACGTTGGATTTCCCCTCTTCATATGTGTTTCCTTGTTTCCTGTTTCTGCACGGTGCGCTACTGACTCTTGTGTCAAAGATTAGGAATAATCATAGCGTAACTATGGTAATTTCCCCGTACCCCGGGCGGTGTCTTCACGCAGAGGCCTGAGCACAAAAGCAGAATCTCCCTTTACCGGACTACCTAATGCCCTATGAAGCATGACGAGACTTAGTGACGTACTACTAGAGGTATGGCATAAAGCCATTTCGCAGATTCCCGAACCCACTTGACAAGCCGAAATATCCGCAAACAGCTCAATCAGAAGCGGCAACGTAAACACCATCGCCGCTAACCCCCCCCCCCCTGAAGCATGGATGTCCCTATAAGTCGTCGACGCGTGCGGGGAGACAGGGAGACAGGGAGACAGGGTAGAGGAAAGCTCCGGTTATGCAGGTCCACGACAAATACGAGCTTAGAAATGCACACTTCTCCACGACTTGCGCCATGTCTTATACGTGATGTAGTGCAGAACATAGTCCTGCATGGCAGCGGTGAGCGATTATGTCGTCGATTTTGTCATCACCCCACAATCAAGCTATATCCGGTTTAGCAGAGAGAGGCGGCGTACTACGCTGCTAGTAATCAACAAGGAACTACGATATTAAGAATAGTGTTGGTTTACAAATCCACGACTGCCGGGATCACGGAGAAGGAGGAAAATTGAGGGAGAATGAAGGAAATAAAGTTCAGAATATAAGAAGACGGGTACCCGTCTGACCCCCCCCCCCGAAATCTTTTTGTTCTGTTGTGGCTTGCGTAGGTTTTCTTCACCACGTGTGAACGTCCCGCTTCGCTATGAAGACCGCAGTCCTCCTCCCCGTGGCTTTGAGCCTGTTCCCTTCTCTGGTGACCGCCCAGTCAAACTCCACGGTCCCAGTCATAGACCTAGGCTACGCAAAATACGCCGGCTATGTCAACACCACGGCGGGGATCAACTACTACCGGGGCCTCCATTACGCGCAGCCTCCCACCGGCTCTCTGAGATGGCAGAGACCCGTCCCCATAGAGTCCTCCTCGAACTTCACGGGGCAAACCATCCAGGCCACCACACAAGCCCCAGCCTGCATCCAGGGCTATCCAGCATGGGACTACGCCGCGGATCAGTCGCCCGACTCCTTCGCGGCCACCCCGCAAGGCCAAAGCGAGGACTGTCTCACCCTGGACGTGCTGGTCCCATCCTCGCCCAACACGACGGCGGCTGCGCCCGGCGGCCTCCCCGTGATGCTCCATATCCACGGCGGCGGGTACACGACGGGCAACGCGCAGTCGTACCCGGGCGACGCGATGGTGGCGGCCTCGGACGGCGGGCTCATCTACGTGAGCATCCAGTACCGGCTGGGCCTGTTCGGCTTCCTCGGCGGGAGCGATGTGGAGGAGAACGGGGTGCGGAACGCGGGCCTGTACGACCAGCGCCTCGCCATCGAGTGGGTGCAGCGCCACGTCGCGGCGTTCGGGGGCGATCCGGGCAAGGTGACCATCTGGGGCGGGTCCGCGGGCGGCGGCAGCGTCACCTACCAGCTCATGGCCGGGGGCGGGCTGGGGGTGCCTCCGTTCAGAGCGGCAATCGCCGAGTATCCGTGGTGGCAGCCGTTGTTGAACGAGAGCACCCAGGAGCTGCAGTATCGGTTTGCTCTGGATGCGGCTGGGTGCTCGGATACCAACTGCCTTAGAGGCTTGTCGGAGGCGGACTTGACGAGAGTCGGGCAGGCAGACTTCAATAACTCGTATCCGGGCACGGGTAACGGCTACGGGACATTTTGGTTCGGCCCGGTGGTGGATGGTGAATTCCTGCGGGATCTGCCTGATGTCGCTTTCAAGAAGGGCGAGTATTACAGGGTGCCACTGCTGGTGGATCGCGAGGGCTATGAGGGTTTGATCTTCTCGAACTCGAGCCAGACCACTCAGACGGAAGAGACTATGGATGTGAGTATCAGGACCCTTTTCTTCTCCTTCTTTTTTCTTCTTTTTTTTATTCTTGGACGAGATTGGACGCTGACTTTCTCCACAGGCCAAGTACCTTTTCCCGAGTGCCGGGCCGGGCTTCTTCTCCAGACTCTATGACCTATACCCACGATCAGCCTACAACTCGACGTTGTTCCAGCGGCAAAGCTGGTATGGCGACTTCATCATTGACTGTGAGCATCCTGCCAAGTTTCCCCGGCGATCCCGGCCAGGAGAGAACTGACGTGTGATCCAGGCCCAACATATCAGATGGCAACATCGGCTGTGGACTCCCTGTCCAACTCTTCAGCCGTCTTCAAGATGATATTCGACGCGGGATCCCAGGTCCATGGCTCAACTGCACCGTTCTTGACCTCCATCTACACGGATTGGCCGAATGCGAACAACCAGAGTCTCGCCGCTCTCATGACAAGCTACTGGATATCGTTCGCTGCGACCATGGATCCGAACCCGTTGAGGTCCTCGGATGCGCCGTACTGGCCTAGCTACGTGAGTGGCGGCACGGGAACCGCAGCGGAAGGGGAAAGCGTAGGATTTGAAGTACTGCATATCACATATGGAGGGATCAGCACAGCAAGTGATCCAGATGCGAGGGTGCAGTGTGAATTCTTCTTGAACAGGGGATATACACTGAGGAACTAGTCCGTATCCAGATAATGTTTAAGTAATAATGATGTCTCGCATATTACTCACTGGAGGTAGTGTTGTCTCTCCGCCTGCCCTATGACGGTGCTGAAGTAAGAAGAGTCTTGCCGATCAAAGCAGGTGGACGATGTTGAAGGAGTTGCGCTTCTGTCAGTAGCCGTCTGGTCATTTAGAACCGACTGGGTTACCTACAAGTTTGTCATAGTGCCATCAACCTTGATTTGTTTAAATACTTCACACGAGTCATCTCGGTGTGATCTGATCTGCACTTGCTTCGATGAGAAAGAATCCGAGCTGACTGCAAGCTGACTGCGATCGGAAAAGACACTATTAGCCCGTAATGTAGACTTCGATCGTTGCCTATTTGAACGATTTTCCGATATCCGAGTGCCGAGCCTCGCAGTCAAAAAGCTGATTGCGCAGGTGCTTGCTGACGCACATAATATCTCCTCACGAATATAGTGCCTTGACCAATGTGACGACTGGATGCCTACGGAACGGTACGGTAGGAAGTACGCATGAAGCATGCGAAGGATCGGCGGATTCTTTCTCAGCATCAACGCGAGGGACGACTTGCGAGCAGGTGGAGATTTGAAGAGAACCACGTGTCTAATGGAATCGAAGACTCTCCAATCATAGATTTGATAGGCTCGACCTTTGGGTTCGTCTTGGTCGTTTCCCGTCTTCGAGCGGCGCCACGATCATCCTGGGGCCTCTTTTGTGCGAGACGATCTCGAGTGAGCAGAGTAAGAACTAGGATGGTTTCTGCTCGACAACACCTGTCGATCCCGTTTGAAGTTGTTGGATGATGAGATCAGCTTAATATCGCTTCACACCGCGAGGCAATCAAAAAGGTCACATCTGTACAACGGTGAGATTGGATTCACCAATCTCAGCTATCTACTGCCGGGCTTTGTGTTAGATCCCACAGGATGATTTCGGGGTCAGCAGATCTCGACACGGCGCCAACAGGAATGTTGATCAGGAGGCTGTGGACGGATCTTTCGAAGAGACACAAAGTGAGGATGGGGGACCAACCTGAATATAAAAGTGTCGGCTAGTCTCTATTCAACGGACATATGATATATCCTCTATCCTTCCTCATCAACATCCAACATTTCTCATCAATTCAAGCAAAGACTTCTTCCTTACAAGATCCACGTGTCCCAAATCCAAGATGCAATTCATCCACCTTTGCCTCGCTGCCATCGTCGGCTCTGTCATGGCTGCTCCCAACGTGGGGCTTGGTGGTCTCCAGGAGGAGAAGAGGGTACGTCGTCCAATCCTATCCATCATGCACAAGCATCATCTGTCCATTGCAGCGAAGGGGATACGAAGAGGATATGAAGACGATACGAAGAGGATACTTACGTAGTGAATATTTCCAGGCGTGCCTGGACCTTTACAACTCTTGTAACCTTCCGAATGTCGACGAGGATTGCTGCGCTGGTCTTTACTGTGACGGCGGCACTTGCCTCGAGTCCTCCTAGAGGATGGCGTATGATGATCTGGGGACTTGGAGCACGCCTATTTGAGGTCATGACTGGTGGCTGAGGTATAGCCAGTGCCAATGATGTCGGAGGGAAGGCACTGCCAAGTATCACCTCGTGGTGTCTAGACGGTCGTGGACGGAGAACTCTCGGTTATCACGCTCATACTGTTCAACACTGTATGAGGATGTAACTATCATTAAATAGTTGGTTATGGTCCTTTGGTTGACTGTGGCCCCGGGGAGAATGGGACATAAGTGAGAGAATGAATATTCACATTCCTACCGGTGAAATGGTTGCATATGCCCCACGAGGACTCCGGCCTTTGTACCTTACAGGGGTTTCGAGCTGGTGCTCTTCAAACTATCTAGCATACAGGTGGTGAGACAGCTTGGTGTTTGTAGCTGGGCTACTAGTAGTAGATAGCCCTGTTGTCTCTGGGTGTTTAGGAAGGGGGGTTAGGGTTGATGCTATATCATCAGCCATCAGGGTTGGGGTAGTGCACGAACCACATCGCGTGGTCATGTCACTGAAAGTTGATATCACGTTCGGCGTCACTCATGAGCTGCTTCCGTGCCCTCAGTCTCACTTCTCACTTCTCACATCTCACACCCCACACCGCCAAGCTGTGCCGAGCCAACCAATCTTTCTTCAGCCAGGCATGTCTTTCTCACGCACACTGTCGTCGCTGGTGCGGCTGCGGCCGAGGTGGTCGCCGTGGTCGTCGCCGTGGTCAACCATGGCCACGCCCATGCAGTACTCCACGTCAATCACCACGACAACCACCACGACGACCACCCCGCCCGACGCGCTCAAGCCAGGGATGAAGGAAGGCCATACGAAAAACAAGCAACTTGGTCCGCATGTTACAGCCGTCAAGGAACAGGACCCCAACTGGTGGAGCGTAATGGATAGGAGGCACGGCGATGACTGGCTTGACCGACTTCCCCCCCAAGCTCGCGAAGTTGGGCGTGCGAAGCGCCAGCTGCTGGACAAGTGGGATGCATCCATCCGGGAGCAACATGGTCCGGACACATGGCAGACCGTTGCCGCGGCACAGACCCAACTTTTCCGCTCGTCGTACCGACGTCTCTTTAGACTTTTCAAGCAAGGAGATCTTGTCACCATCGACCTCTTGCGACACGGCAAGCTTCAGTGCACCCAGGCGCGACTGGTGGCCACAGCATGTGAATATTCGTTCAGACGGATGAGATGGTACGACGAGCTGGAGCGGGAACACGGAGAGGCGTGGGAGCAGATTGCCGACGAAATCATGGCTGAGGGAGCCAGAATCGGCGCAATGGCAAAACGACGTAGGATTTGCTTCCAAAAAGGCGCCGCAACCCTTGGAAGGGGTGAGAAGCTGTTGGCCGATGGCAAGCAGATTCTATCCTCGTTTTCGAGCTAATCGGATGTCGGAAAAGCTCCAGCCGTCCGCCGGAGAGGAGCGGGATCCTGAAGCGGCGCCGGACATCGAGGCGGAGCGGGACTCGGAAGCAGTGCGCGTGTGAGCTTCGGGGCCCGCATTCGGATGGACCCAAACAGACCCACCAGGTCCAAGATCCCAGGGGAACCTAGGGCAGCACTCCACGCCTAGCCGACGGGTCGCGCGACCAGGAGGCAGAACGGATCGTGGCCCGAGACATTCAGATGATGGGTCGCCGTCACAAGACCGTAGTTCAGACGAACTCCCGCGATGTGACCCTATCATGGCGCACACCAGCTGTCAGAAGATCATGGTTGATAGGAAGTGGCCGGAATTTGGGTCCGGGGAAACGAGGCGACCTGCAAGTCGTCCTTCAGGCTGGGAATGGGGTCCTCTATAACTCCTGCCAACCACACCGATCTCTTTGGGGATGGAAGCATAATTCCAAGCTTACTTTGTCGGTTTGATCAGCAAGGATCATCGCCTTTGAAAAGGAGCTTCGACCGGCAATGGATTTTGCCTCTCGTATTCAATACACAACCCATCTCGCCAGCAACAATCCATTGCACTCCCCTAGTCTCTGAAAAATAGGGTCTGGACTTTGCCCATCGCGGATTACGGCTCCGTTGCACCCGCGGGGTGCCCATCCCGAGGCGCGCGGTTGGGCACGTGCTGATTCTCACTACACCCCCAAGGATTTACTAGTACGATACAAATACGACCTGCCTATTCTGCGATCCGACTATGCTTGATATGTCTTGATATGTCTCTGTCATCAACATTACGAACTACGTTATCTTGTTTTGCCCGCCTCCCTTGGGCCTTTTGCCATGTACAGTACTTATTTATGATGGAGCACTTATGGCGGAGCGCTTAAGTGTGCGGCAACCGTCCACTCACAATTCATCACGCGCGCACGTTGTATTCTCAACCGCAGGCAAGATCCAGCCTCACATGACCTCACCGCTGCAACCGGGTGACAGCTCGCTATCACGTTCACCGAGACTATCATGGACCTGCATATGGTGCTCGGCTTGTTGCTTGCTTCCTTGGCTGCAATTTCGGCAGTCGGCACCGGACCCCCGTCCAATATCGCGGCGTTTAGTAGCACCATCGTGTCCACTATCATCGCGGATGCATGGTGTTCGGGTCGGGTGGACAACGGAATTCTGCCCCTCGAAGGTTGTCCACTGGTCGCTTGCTCCCGGGGTAGTCATGCATCTAGAACGCCATGTCCTCAGTAGAGGCGGCCCGTGCGATGATCATATAAGTGTCCTCAGGTCTAGTCTCATCGGAGTTGTGAGGGTATCAGTGAATCACTCAGACTCCCGTCGTCTTTCTCACTCGTCCTTCTGGACACTGGGCGACCGCATAGTGGTTCTGTGTACTTTGACACAAGCACATGGGAAGTCTCAGTCCTCTCAGTCCTCTCAGTCCTCTCAGTCCTCTCTTCCCCTCCCAGTCTCAGACTCACTGCCTTCACCTCGGCAAAATCTCTTTCCTTTTTTTTCTTCGTTCTGTTTCGAAGACTGGCTCGCACAAACACATTATGCGATCTCTCATCACGGCCGTAGTAGTGGCTCTCACGGCGAGAAGTGGCGCCCTTGGCGCCGCTGCTGTCGATCTGACCACCTATGTCTCCCCGAACGTGAGTCCCCTTTCCACGTTCCCCAAATACCAGATTCCAGATTCCAGCTGACCAGAGACTCCAGACCGGTGATGCTGGTGGCGGAAACACCTTCCCGGGAGTTACCTGGCCGCTCGGGGTAGTCAAGCTTGGCCCAGATCTGTACGAGTACGTGGCTTATGATCCATGTTTCCGCCCTTCCTGCGCCTATTTCTACGGCGGGATAGATATCCGTATCGAGTCGAGGACGCTCGATGGAGAGAAGGACTGTTCTCGGCCCTGAGCCACGTCTTCATACTCCCTTATTGGTGTGTATCCGGCCGTTGCTGACTCCCAACTTCGAGCAGCGGGTCTGATGCCTATTCTGGTTATGTTAGTTCTGTATATTCCTGTGAACTCCTCCACTGGTTTCTTTCGGCCGGTAGCTTGGGTTTCTTCTCTGAAGACTGCTCCTGCTCACTTTACACAGACCTAAGCAGTAGGCATTGCGAGAACCAGGAATTCCTGAAAAGACGCTAGGACTTCCCCCAGATCACTGGTCACGGCGCGGCTGACAAAAAAGAGCACGTAGGAAATCGACGGGAACTTCACGGGCTTCAGCATGCTCCACGAGAGCGGGACAGGAGGCGCACCAAAGTACGGGGTGGTATCGCAGATGCCCGTGCTCGGCGACATCGTCAACCCGCTCGCGGATCACAACGACACGCGAGCGCAGGCCGACGTGGCCGAGGTTGGGTACTACCAGTCGTTCCTGGGCTCGGGCATCGTCGTCGAGCTGGCGGGCACGGAGAGGGCTGGGCTGTACCAGTACACCTTCCCGACGACGAATGAGACCAAGAACATCATCGTCGATGTCTCGCACGTCCTGTCTAGCTACCGGGGCCAGGGTCTCCAGCAGTCGTACCTGGGCGGCAACATCGAGGTCGTCAACGGGAACTCGAGTGGTAGCTACTACCGGGGCTATGGCTCTTACGACAACGTGAGTCTGACCCGGGCAGGCCGCTGTCAGCCTCTTTCTTGCCTCCTCCATACCGATCCACATGCTGACCCAGTGACGCACCATGCACCACAGGGCTGGAACAGAGCACCGCCGTGGACGGTCTACTTCTGCGGCTACTTCGACACCGCCCCGGCGACATACGCGACGTTCCTGGGAACCGGAAACACCAACGACGTGCTGGTTCAATTTCCTGCCGGCGACAACGTGACCTCCACCTCGCGGCTGGGAGTCCTGTACACGTTCGACGAGACCAGGGTGGCTTCTCGGGTGGGCGTGTCTTTCCTCTCGACCGAGCAGGCCTGCCAGAACGTCAACTCGCAGATCCCGGCGGGCACAGGCCGCGAGACGCTGACGGCGGCGACCAAGGAGGCCTGGAACCGCCGGGTGCTGTCCAAGATCACCACCACGGACACCAACCTGACGAACCTGCGGCTGCTGTACACGTCGCTCTACCACATGAGCATCATCCCGACCAACAAGACGGGCGAGAACCCCCGCTGGGTCTCCCCGGAGCCCTACTACGACGACATCTTCACCCTCTGGGACCTGTTCCGCTGCGGCACCGCCCTCTTCCACCTGGTCCAGCCGGCCGCCTACGAGGAGTACCTCCGCTCCCTCATCGACGTGTGGCGCCACGTCGGCTTCCTGCCCGATGCGCGCTCCTCCTTCTGGAACGGCGCCACCCAGGGCGGCTCCAACGCCGACAACGTCCTGGCCGACGCCTACGTCAAGGGCGTCCGCGGCGCCGTCGACTGGGCCGCCGGCCTGTCGGCCATGCTGACCGACGCCGAGGTGGTCCCGCCCAACAACGACGACCCGCGCGACCCCTCCGGGTCGACGGCCGAGGGCCGCGGCGCCCTGCCCGACTGGCTCGCCTACGGGTACATCACCCCGGCGTATGGACGCTCCGTGAGCCGCGCCGTCGAGTACGCCGTCAACGATTTCGCCGTGTATCAGGTGGCGAGCGGGGAGGGCCTGCACAATGCCACGGCCTATCTCCGCCGCGGCCGGAACTGGAGGAATCACTGGGATCCGACCGTGGCTTCCTTGGGCTTCTCCGGGTTCCTCGTTCCTCGGACCACCAGTGGGTTCACGATCTCGCAAGACCCTCTGTCGTGCGGCGGTTGTTACTGGGCTGACTACTGTGAGCATCACACC
>MUZH01003552.1:0-16226 GCA_003012965.1 Juglanconis oblonga
CTCTTGAGCCACACACATCGAAGAGCCAGCCATGACCGCAAACACCACCTCTTCCAAACCCTCCCACCTCTTCTTACTCCCCTCTTCCCTTCTTTTCCTTCTTTCCCTCCCCTCCTCCTCGGCGTCCGTGCGGTTCAATCAAATCTTCCTGGCGTCGTCGCCGGCGTGGGCCGCCGATCACAATGCACTCTTTCTTCCGAGATCCGTGAGGGTACGGGCCGTCTTTTTGACCATGTACCGAGCATGCGCCGAGCATGTGCCGTAGTGAAGAAAAAGTGCCCAATCATTCTAGAATTCATTCGTCCCTACATTCAGTATCCTGCCATGGTCAAGGACAGACAGACAGACAGACATGCCGACCTATTTCCACACCAGAGACCGAGGAATTTGCGAGCTCGACGCCGATCCAGATTATCTCCATTCGTTTCCGGGCGGTGACCGCTCCAGCTCATCTCCAAGTGGGTACGGCTTCAACCGACGGCGCTCGTCTGTCCATTCCGCGATCAAGCTGACCCGTGATTCCGCCCTCGTCTCCTGTGCATGTCGGAACAGATCTGCGTGTCTGACTCGCGAGGGCTGTCATCCCAGACGTTGGGCATGACTAGACACCTCGATCCAGACAATGCGATCGCGAACTTGCATACGGATGCACTATATCGGACTGCCGTCGCTGTTGACTTCTGGACAGGTCCTGGTCGGAGCACACAGTACGGCTGGAACGTGCAGCATGTAGGCCGGCCTGGAGGGACGGCTTGGGCAGGTATGGTGGTGCTTGACCAGCATCCCTCGTAAACATAGCATTCCGCATATACAACACGGGCACCATCTGCGACGCGAGCTTCGCTTACTACCTACCACCCGGCCGGGCCCAGCGGTACGGCCTTAACAAGGCGCATCCGATTCTGGATCAATGAACGTTATTTTATGACAGCTCATGGCGGCTGGCCGGATCAAGAAGAGAGAGCCGAGGGTGGGCGAGGATCCGTCCGTTGCGCGTGTGTCCCCGTCACACCCAACGCCAAGTGCGACCACGTCAGGCACGTTTTTGATATTGCTTTGCGAGACATGCCTCAGATCTCCCCTCTCACAACCGCGACACCCACCCCCCTCCCCCCCCAGCCGAGACCACGCGTGTGCTTGTGTGATGCTTCTGCTTGTGCCTCTGCTGCCGTGCGACTCGGCCGCACGGGTCGACTCGCGCGGCGGACAAGAGCCTGCATCCAGAAGCAACGCGGCCTGTACCTTGCCCTGGGGAGCACAACAATGTTTCGGGAGGGGTCACGTCCAGCCGGTTTGGTGTTGCTCACGAGCGCGCCAGGTGATGACCGGTGGGGCTAGCGGCCCCGCGTGCGGCGGGAGGAGTGTGAGTGCGAGGGCCGGTGACCAACATCGACAACGGGCCTTCCTTACTGGATCATGCCGCTAGAACAAAAGGGAAGTGGAGCCGAAGAAGAAGAGGAAGAAGAAGAAGCGACGCCAGATAGATCGCAAGGCTGCAGGAGGGCGTCAAGATCTGATGATCCCCATCCGATCAGAACTCCGGTGCATATAAATGACGCCGGCCGAAACGAGTCGGCGGGCCCAAAGCTCGGCGTCGGGCCGTGGGCCAGGACCTGGCACGCCTCCCGGAGCTATGGGCCGTAGCTACCTCTGACCGGTAGGCACCGACCGCTACTCGTGAACGAGACAGGCTTGTGTGGTGTGGTGTGGTGTGGTGCGGTGTTGGCCCTGGTGTGTCAAGCTGTCCAAGTGATGCTCGATCGTGGTTAGCGCACTACGCAGATTCGGCATACCTATGCTGGCTTGTGCTGCTCCAGGCTGTGTGAGCAGTATTTTTGACTCACCTGCCGTGAAACCACGCAATCCTGTTCGCCCAGTCAACCGAGCTGTCTTGGAAGACGGCCACGCGAGACCGGACAGAGGGCAGTCACCGGCCATGGTGGGGTGGTGGTTGACTGCGTCCGCCTCACGCGTGACCGTTGACCGAGCATGAGGCCAGTATCGTGAATGACACAGCTCGCCTATCCCATCCTCCCGTCCGTACACTCCGTCGTTGCCTGGCTTGCCTGGGTGGAGACGTGTGTCGTGCCCAAGGGCGGATCCGATCGCAGATAGATAGATACCAACCTTGTAGCTGCCTGTCTACCATAGTACCTACCTACTGCTTCCCGGGCGACGGTCCTCTGATTAGTCGAGCGAGACACAGAAATTTGCATGTCTCATAGGGGTATGCAAACATATGTACCGTCCTTTTAGGCGCTATATCGGCAACATGTTTTTCCGGCCCCACACCACCCATGCTAGCGCTGGGTACAGCCAGGTACAGCCACGCGCAACAACAATTACATCATCAACAATACAGCACGCAGACCGTTTGCCTACGGTTGCGATGTTTGCAAGGTACCGCTATGTAGCTCTGATATCTGCCGGTACAAGTACTATGGGCAAAGCTAGGTGAAGACGGAAGTACTGCGAGATCTTGGCACTTTTCCAAGCTACTGATTCGTCACGGACCCTGTCAGGCTAAATTGTCGCCGATATAGCGCCTAAAGGGATACACACATACATAGTTCATGCCAATACCGGTCCACAAGTCAGCCCACAGTCCGCCTTTTCCCCCCAAGTGCAGCGGCGCGACGGTTAGGGATTCCGGCGCAGGCGTTAGATCCAAGCATCGCGTATCTATAGGTCTCACTCGCACGGCTTGCGGCTTCCAATGAAGACGCCGTGTCCTAGAAGCTTTCTAGCCCCTTCATTTTAGTAGCCTTGGTTAGCCGCGTGAGATAATCGGGCCTGCGGGCCAAGGCAAACAAATCTCGACGGCGGCATGCATGCATGACTGACTGACTGACTGACTGACTGACTGACTGTGACTGACTGACTGACTGACCCCCCGGGACCACATGAGAGCGCGCAGCGAGGCTAGCATGGCTAGGCTACTCCCCCCCCCTCCCTCTTCCCACGCATGGCAAGGACCTGGTGCGTCTACCATGATGCCCAGCAGTAGCCTGGCGTCCTACTGGATTGTTGGGGGACAATCAGCCCGTCGATGTGAAACAGAGGAAACCCTCCCAACGTGGCTTATCAGAACCACGTGGCAGCCCCGCAATTGCCATGCTCCCCTCGTCCTGGCGCACGTCCTTTTGGTTTAAGGTCCCCCCTTGCTTCCCACGCTTCTGACGCATCTCGGTTCTGTTCGGGATTGATCAACCACCACCACCGCCAACGCTTGCCTGCTTTCCTCTGCTTTCTCCCGCGTTGCCCACTAGCCAACCACGAACCAGTGGGGATGTGCGCAAGCTTAGCGAGATCCCAGTGTGTAATGTCCGTCAGCGCTAGTTCCTGTTGAGTATCTTTGCCGGATGCTGATCAGTGAGACGTCATAAATGTGGCCGGGACTATGAGGGCCCCGTTAAATCCGCGTCTGCGTGGTCCGAGCTCACTTGGGTGAGTACCATGGTATCGGGTTCTCGCTCGTGTCGTAGGCATCCATCCAGCTGAGGCTGGGAGGCTGGGAACAATATTCCCCCCCCCCTCCAATCCCCACCCCCTCTTCGCGCGCGCGGCTCCATCCATTGCCTGCCTGCACTATGTATGTATCTTCCCTCCGCCAGTGACGACTCCTCGCAAGTCCCTGCGAGGAAGCCACCTAGTGTAGTCCACCGTCCCGACTGTCTGGTAACGCCCCTACGTGTCATCATCACGGAGGATCCAGAGGCTCCAGAGAGGCTCCAGAGGCATGGACAGCATTCGTGACACTGCAGTGCAGCACATCGTGCCGGCCCAGGCCTCCGGTAGGGGCTCCTCCAGCTCAGCCCGAACATTTCAGCTGAGCTCCTGTCATCTCCCCTATGGGTCCCCTGGAAATAACGAGCTTGTCAAAATCAAACCTCGGCCACCTGGACAGCCATTCCTGGGCAGGGCTGTCGAGAAGGATTCCGCGATGCACAGTACGATTGAGTTTGAGGGTACGAACTCGGATATCACAAGTACAGTGCATCGTGGTTTCTCACCGTCCGGCTCTCGCTCCGAACTGACCAGATACACATACCCGGGCATGAAGTGAACCCAACACATCGTTTGCTTCATAGATGCGCCAGGCCCTTGTACGCAGTAACTCCGGATTGACAGGTCATCGAAGCGAATCAGATGGTATTCTCATGGCTCATCAAGCTTATCTTTGATCAGATACCACTACCCATACTGTTGGGTTCGCAATTTATCGTCGTTCATTGTCTAGCGTCGACAGATTTAGCAAGAACCGAAGAAGAAAAAAACACAGCGGCTCCATTTTTTCTTCTTTTTTGGCTAAATGCCGTCGTTACACCAAAGTTCGGTTCTTGTTCAAGCCACGCGGCCGTTCATCGATGGGGCTACCAGTCCGGCGTCGGGCCACGGGCTTTCATCGGTCGGGAAGTTAAACCACGTGGGAAGGCAAAAGGTCGAACAGCCGCCCGGCTAGCCGCACGCGGCGCCCTGGCGATCTGCTATGGAGGGAGACCCCCGTCCAGTGGCAAGGCTGTCCCTGCTAGGCCGCTCAGGCTGGATTGATGTGAAACACGATCATGCCAGGTTGGTGGAGTGATCAGGCGGGCGGTGAGGAAGGAGCCTAGACCCCAAAATATGATGAACGCGAACAATGTACACTAGAGGCACACGTGTCAGCGGGACATGTGATCCAACTTTTCCAACCCCAAAAAGAAGGGGAAAAGCAGAGAAAGGACCATTTGTTACGGCATTGCCGAAGTGGATCTCTCTTGCTCGCATTCGTACCACACTGTGGTAGTAAGGCGGGGCGCGATGTGAGGCCGGAATTTCTGGACTGAGGATGACGTTGAGAAAGGCCATGCCGAGGACAGCGTTTCGTCTTCCCCCATATTCTCAGCCCTGTCGACCAGATTACGATCTGGGCGATCCAGCCAACCAATCTCGGATGTTTCCAGGTTCTTGTATACATAGATAGTCATTGTGATGACAGCTCCGGACTCCGGTGCCTGCCATGTCGCTTTCTCCGGATGTCTGGACCCTGGGGATTTCATAAGGCTGACGGGCATCTTGACACGCAAGCGAGGCGGCGGCCACGCATCCATTGGCCGCTTGGCAGTTAGTCGTGTAACTGAGATTTGGGCGGATTTGCGTGGTGCTTCTAATTTTAAACACTGATTCCCGTGCTCTGTGTTCCCGGCAGCGTCCACAGCGCGCGCGCGCGCGGGGCTCGACCACGGGCAGCTCTGCACGGATCCTCCTCCTGGAGATGGTCCCATGTGGGATGCTCGGTCAGTAGGACTCACTGCCAGGACATCAACACCAGCGCCAAGCTCCTCGGCAGCCAATTGTCGCACCCAAGCCGCCCCGCCATGGGACTGCAAGAGTCAAGACTCGGGAGCATCTGATCGCCGTCTAAGATCCAGGACCATGAGCCTCACTCGCGATGAGCGCCACGCAGCAGTCGGGAGCCGGCGTCGGCGTCGGCGTCGGCGTCGGCGTCGGTGTCATGGCCCTTTGCTGCTGGGACAGCACGGGATAAAAGTCGCCTCCTTCGTGGTCCCATGTGTTCCTACTGTAAGTTGCACTGGGACTCGTGAGCGGGACTCGTGTGAGCAGAGCTGGCCTTGCATATCTCCGTCCATCCTTCTGGAAGGAATTTTGGAACACGTTGGAATATTCCCTGATCCCGGCGCGGCCGGACGTGCCATGTCGCCAAGGAAAAAGAAGGTAGAAAACTTGGTTTTTCTTCTTTATAGGACCGTGGCGGGCCTGTTCTCGCCTGGCTTCACGAGACCGACCACGACAAGAGCACCAGGCACCTTCCTCGAAGAGCCACTCGGCCGGGGGGTGTACGGAGATTCGAGATAGCGAGATAGCGAGAGACAGACAGAGAGAGAGAGAGAGTTCTTCGTGATGGACCGCTCCCGTGTCAGGACCGCTCGTTGTCGGTGGACTCCAGGCTCTACCGGACTCCATCTTTGTCCATCCAACTCGAATGTCAGCCCCGCGAAGACAGGACGGTCCGTCGGTGTAGGGTAGCTGGGGTTAGATCACGAACATGAGGCCCGTGGGTAGGGTGAGGTGGTCGGAAGATTCCGTCATGTCGGTGAGGCGCGAGTTCCGGGGTACCTATTCTGGTAACCTTTGCGCTGTGCCTGTGTTGTTGCTCAGAAAAGAACAATTATGAAGAGGTGCACAACGCACTTTCCACAACGTGGCTGATCGAACACAGATTAGCGGCGGCAATCTCCATACGGACCAACCGAAAGAACTTTTTGAACGCGGACCGGAGGAAGATCTGTGTTGGATCTTGGTTTATCACCCAGACCACACCGCTTTTGCGGCTCTTTCGGTTGCACACTTGTTCGCGGATCTGCACGTCCACCACGTGGTTTTTCCCGTCCAACGGTCAGCGTGTCCCACGTCACACCCCAGGACACCCTCTCGTAATTTTTCAATTTTTTTTTTTTCTTTTTCTCTTTTTTCGGTGCTAAATGACAAGACGACTTCTTGTGAGGGGCGGAACACGGACCCGTTGGTAGGCGGAGCTCCTTCTCCACGAGAGAGAACATCTTCTTGTTTTGCGACACATCACACCGCCCCCGAGGATCCGGTGCGCTGATCTCGCGTTTTGGAACATCGTCCCTTCGAAACAAGCCCACCAGAGGAACCACACGGGGCTCCTTGATCCCCTGCTTCGGAGCCCGAAGTTTGCTGGCTAGCGGGGAGGAATGGCGCTTCCTACCTGGTCCTCGTAATCCTTTGGAACCAGACACTCGGGACACTTCGTGTCCTGTCCAATGGCTGGACGAAATCAGCAGCCAACGCCCTCGCCTGCGCCCGCCCACGTCCGCAACTTGGACACTTGTACATTTGGCACAAAGACTTGACGAGACGATCCCACTTGGCAGCCCTCCGTACATTGTCTGTTCCTCCGGAGGACCTCGGCCTGTAGTCACGATGGTCATCGGGAAGCGGGGCCAGAGTGTTGTTCTGGCACCGGAGCGGAGCCGGGAATACCGTGGACGACAGGACGACAGGTCCGGACCCGTGCAGGTCCTGCATTGATACTTTGTACCACTATGGGAAAGGGTGCATGCTGGGGTGACGTTAGACGATCCACCAAGAGTATACTATGTATTTGGATTGGTGTGCTGAGCTATCATTTCCCTAACATGGCGGCGGGGATGTCTTAGCAGGAGGTGGGTCTCGCACCAAAGTGGAGCTGCCAGTGGCCTGCTCGCTCTTTCACCATACAAGTACATAGTGTAGTAATCTGTATGCATGCGGCTTGTCTCCTCCACCGGGGATGGGCAGGTGGGCAGGCCATGTGCGTCGCTTGGTCAAACATTGAACCGAGATGCAGATGAGGCATCGCAAAATTGGATAGGGAGCAGCGACTTGCAGAAAGACGTGCGTCAAGACAGAAGCAAGCTTGCGGCGGGATTGGGGATACCCGTGGCCAGGAAAAGCAGAAGAAGCATTCAACGTTGCTCAGCATGCCCGGTTGAGAAAAATCAATCATTAGGTATGCTGGTTCCGCGTGGCTGCAGGTGCCAAAAACGCACCCTGCCTGCCCGCACGCAGCCGGTCGCCAACTTGTCAGCTTGTCAGCTTGGCTTCCCACTGGCTGGCAGCTGGCGCCGGGGGCCCAATTGGCAGTGATGCGTGTCGTGGCCTGCCTCGTGGAAAATGCACATGGCTTCCAGGGATGTGAAGATCCTGCCGGCCATGTTGTGCTTCCCTCCACTTCTCCGCCAATGTACCAGACCCACACACACACAACCTACTGCGGTACCGTACCAGAGTACACTACAACAAGCCCTGCTGTACAGTATTGCAAACTGTCAGGACTGGGGCCCCCATGCTGTAGTCCCTCTCGGTGCCAGAGACCCGCTATTCTCTTAGCCTCCATCGACAACCTTGTACTGTCATGGACATCGGGTGGGATTGAGAGACACACTGTATAATATGCAGGGTGGAGTCGATATAGGCACCTAACACTGTGGATCGCCCACACCGTCCGGATTTTGTACTATGGTATGCCTTGGTATCGTACAGCCTTCATTAGCACGGAAAGCCTGCGCAGCTTATGACTGTGTATCACGGTGGCTTATAAGCCATAGTCTTGCATTTGCATAACATTAGCATCTGTGAGAAATCCTTGATCTAGATTGCTGTCGACTTGTTAATGAAGGAGCGAAACCGCCGCATGCAGAGGGTGGGGTTCAGACCCGTTAGTTCTATTTTGGGATCAAAGGACGGACTGTAACTGCGACTGTGATTGTAAGCGTCTATCAAAGAAGTTTAAGGTCTGGCTGCAGCCAAAAAAAGAAAGGAGAAGAAGAAAAAAAAGAAGAAAAAAGAAGGGCCCTCCAAAAAGGGCCCACCGGCCTCTCGGGAAGGACACAGGGCTAACAGAGCTAAGGGCAACTAGGCTTGCTACAGCAGCCAACGCCTCCAGAAAGAACATAAAGGAAAGGGAATAAAGAGAAAAAGAAAAAAAAAAGGGAAAGAAAAAGACCTGATAGATTAAAGTCGGGCAATATCTTGAGCTTGTCCTCCATAAAACCTTGACGAGCCTTATGGCCAAGATGCAAACAATGGCCCAAGAGGTTTGGGTTATTCTAGAAGGCCACCAGAAGAAGGCTGAAAGCAGTAGAACCATGTGCGAAGAAATGCGAGGCTAGCCGTTCTTGTCCCGAAAGCCCACGTGGGCCCATCACAACGCCCAGTCGCCCAACGAGACAGGTAGGGAAAAACAAAGGCATGTTTTGCTCGGGCACCAGTCATGTCACTGAGTCCGGCCACCAGAACGATGAATCGGAGCAGGAACCTCTTTGTAGGTCTTGCTGTCTTCACTGGCTGCTCTGTCACTTGATAACTGTAGGTGACGGCGACATTCCTGTCGTCATGTTCTCTACCCTTGCCGTTCGGACCTGACCGGCCGGCCGTTCTGTCTCTCCTCCACATCTGTCTGCTCGCCAACATGGTCAAAAGAAACAGGCCGAGGGATGATCCTGTCTGGAACATGCCTAGCATCTCGCACTATGAGGAGGCTGCTTACGGTTCCGTTGTGGCGTGCAGTGTTGGGGGAGAGTTGACAGTGTGCGTTGAGCAAAGAGAACACGGCGCCACGGTTCCACGATGTGCATCTCACGATAGGGACACACTGTGAGGACCAAGTGCCCGCTTATTTGGACTGGCAGCTGGCAGGGGCCAAAACCCGACGTATCCACCATCATGCCATGACCCAGGATGGCATACGGGGTTGCCATGCGTTCTGGAGTCGACGGGTTTCCCAAGCGTTGGGTGGGAAACATGACCGGAATGCTACCCCTTTGAGTGTGGGGCTGGTGTGCAGCAGCGTGGGATTTTTACCGAATTTTTGTCTTTTTTTCTTCATTGCCACGGTACAAAGTACCAGGGTACATGGCGCACAGTACCATAGTTTATGGTATGTTCGGGTGAGATCCCTGCCCCCATGCCCCCCTTTGGTGGTCGCCAAGGGTTGCAAGGCCCAGGGACGGCATGGACACCACCACTGCTCGACCCCTCCTTTACCCACCACACTCCACGTCTTTAGCACATGGCTCCCGGGGGTCTGCCCTGTCCTGTCCTGCAAATCTCTCCTTTCTGATGAGCATGCGCGTGTTTGAGGCACCACACCAGAGCCCGTAGCGTGCCGTTCTGTCGTTGCAAGTCCGGTACGTATCGTATCGTCGCACTCTCACTTGACCTGCCAAGCAGCACGAGCACGAGCACGAGCACAAGCACAAGCACAAGCACAGGCACAGGCACAGGCACACAAGAGGCGTTCCAACCTTTTCTGCGTGTGGTGTCACTGTCACTCGTACTGTCACTCGTCACTCGTCACCCGGTCCTTTCGATTTCTGCTGCTGCTGCTTGCTGCTTGCTGCTGCTGCTGCTGCTGCTGCTGCTGTCCTGTCCTGTCCCGTCCCACCCTGTAGGCTTCGGGTCATCCATCACTCGCACTCGATCAAGCAAGCAACAACCACTCTCGGTCCATTCTCGATCCAACCCCCCAGGTCTGTCCGTGTGTTGTTGGACCGACCCGACCATCTTTTTATCTTACTAGGAGACACGACACGCAGTTGCCACACAAAACCACGACAAGACCAGCAGAGGAGGCGTGTGTGTGTGTGTGCGCGCGTGTGCGTGTGCGTGTGCGTGTACGGGTGCGTGTTGTCTGTCTGTTGTGAAGCATTGTGTGCGTATTATGCTTTTTCTTCTTCTGTCCATCATCTGCACCGTTTGTTCGTCCGCCTGTTGCTTCTGCTCTCTCGCTTCTGCCCGTTTCTCATCAGCAATCCCGCACACACCCCCCCCCTTCCGCACCACACTCTCACACTTGCACTGCCGATACCAACTGGATTGGGTTTTGTTTATGGATTCGGCACATTCACCCGACTACTGTACACAGGAGGAGGACCCCTTGCTGTCCAGCTTGTTCATTTCTTGGCCACTCTCCTTTTCACCCTCATCCTCGTCCTCATCCTCCTCCGCAGGCAGGCAGGCAAGCCCTCTGTTTCTTCACCACCTTTTCCCTCCTGTCCACCAACACAATCCACCCAGATGCCCACGGCGCAGCTGCTACTGCCCGCATCGACTGCCCAACAGCCCCAGTCCATGTCATGTCCACTTGTCCCTGTCCTGGCCTCGACTACTGGTCAACCCTTTTTTTTTTCCTGCCCTCTGAAGGAATGCCCTTGGTCTGATCTGATCTGATCCCCATTTATCCTCCCGTTCTTTGCAGGCTCGTTCCCACCAGACCCAGACCTAGACCCAGACCCAGAAACCTTCAAGACCCGGGCCGTGGCCAGTTACCATTACCATTACCATTACCGTTACCATCCGCCTACCATCCGATCTATTATCTTACTAACTAGACCTGCTTCTGCCTTTGTTAGATGGCTGCCGGCGTCTCGTCTTCTCGCCCAGCCTATCTTCACCATCCATTGTCCTACCCAATAACCAACAATAATTCATCCATCCTCCACTCCTCCATAGCGTCCTCATCCTCGTCACCCTCCTCATCTTCCGACTCCGCATCCGACCCCGAGCCTGAGCCTTCTCCCAGCTCTACCGCTGCGACGGCTTCCACCTTCTCGCTAGCCGCTTACGACGCCAGCGGCCACGACTATTCCCGCCCGCAACTTGGTGCCAATCCCATCAGTAGCACTCCCTTCTCCACGCCTGCGGCTTCTCCTGTCCCGCCGCACTCTCCTCTCGAGCCTGTCGCCGAGTCAACTTCCTCCGCGTCGCCTGCCTCCGCGTCCTCGACCTCGCTGAGTCGCAATCGATTGCACCAGCACCAGCAGCAATTGGGGGCCAACTCTGCTCGTGGGGATCTGAAAACTCAAAGATCAGGCGGCTTCCTCGCCTTCGCTGCATCCGCTCTCGACCGCACCCAGAGTGTAATTTCACCCACCAGCCTCCGTCACAGGCGATCCTTGAGCCGTCTGTCCATCTCCGGGGACCTTGCTACCCTCTCCCGCGGTACCGAGTCCTCTCCCGACAAAATCTCGCGTCTCCGGCCTGGCTCGGTTGTGCCGTCGTCCCCCTCTGCGAGCATTCTCAGCCCGCAAACCCCAGGCTCCAAATCCCCCAGCAGCCAGTCGTCCCTGGCCCAGGAACCTATTTATTCGCAGCCTTACTCCGCGACTGACCCCTCGCAACCTCCCCCAGTCATCCTGCCGAGGGTCGACAACAAAATGCATCAGACTTCCTCGAGGCTCTTGCGCATGACGGACGATGACAGGCCGTTCACCAAAGTGAGTGATCCCTCAATTCTGATTCGTTTCGCTGCTGTGGGCTGTACTTGTCTGCCGATCCGTCCAGTAGCGGAACAGCACGTTGCGCGGGGGCATGCGGCGCCAACACGCTTCGGTTTGCGGTCACGAGAAAATACTAATCGTACCCTGCAGGACTTTAAGGATCTCTTTGCGACGCTAATCGTCAGCCTGCTACCGCTGTCCGCCCATCGTGTAAGACTGACAAAGGTCGAACACACCTTCCTTTCCGAAGATGCCATCAACAACCTGGGCTCGTTGAAATTTTCTCAGTCCAATCGCATGCCCGACCCGAAAGACCCTTCCCGCATTGTGACGACTACGACCACCACCACTTTCTCAATGGCCAAGGACATGGCCCGTTCTATATGTCAACGTTTTCTGGAGGCCCGGCTGATCGAGTCTGCGGATGGCAAGTACCAACAGGTCTACACCATGAAGGGCTCGGTCTGGCAATTGACGCCGAAGGGGATCGCCATCCTGGATCAGTTTTGCTCTAAGAACGGCATTCAACAGAAACAGGTGGCAGAGCTGATCGGCAACAACTTATCTACGCTCGTGTCGCTGGAGAGGGACAACTCGACAGACAAGCTGCAGACTGACCGCTCGACCATGGAAGTCGTGTTCAGGAGATTCGTTGGTATTGGAGGCTTCAACGTCAAGTCCAACGTGACCCAGGCCGACTCGGAGGCTTTGACCGACTACAAGGACGGGCTCACAGGCGTTAAGATGGCCGCTGAGCGCAAGATAGGAGGCAAGACTTTCAAAGAGACCTTCACCGGCAAATCTGCCGCGGACTGGTTGATGGATTGCTCAACTACCGTTGATCGGCGGGAAACCGTCGAGATCGCGACCTACTTCGTGGAGTATGACCTCATGGAGTGCATCCAACAGGATCGAGCCTACATGGCGCAGTACCCCGGCAGCCAACACTTCCAGCCGACGAAACACTCCATCTACCAGCTCACGCCCAGGGGCAAGGACCTGATCAATGGCTCCGGCCCCCGTGGTCGGTCCTCGAGTAACGAGCCACGGCCGCGCGGCGAGATCAGGGCAAACGACAAGCTCCCACGCGACTCCAACACCCAGAGGCTGGAGAAGATCCTGAGCGACCCGGCACTGCGGCTGCTCTTCCGTGAGAACTTGAGGGAAACGCATTGCGAGGAGAACTTGTCTTTCTATGTGGATGTGGATGAGTTTGTCAGGAGCTGCAAGCAGGCCATTCGACAGGCCCAGAAAAACCCGTCCACCACATCCATGGATGGCATCAAGGAGATCATGGCGCAGGCCTACGGCATTTACAATGCGTATCTGGCCCCTGGCTCGCCCTGCGAGCTGAACATCGATCACCAACTCCGCAGCAACCTTGCTACTCGTATGACGAAGGCGGTCGGACAAGATGTTGCCATGATCGACACTCTGCATGAGGTGACGGCTTTATTCGAGGACGCACAGAATGCCGTGTTCAAGCTGATGGCTAGCGTGAGTCACTTCTTGGGATTGTCCGATTCATTCTGGAATCCGGAAGTAAACATACTGACCCGCACACAGGATTCGGTGCCCAAATTCTTGCGCACGCCAAAATACGAGTCCGTCCTGAAGAACTACGATTTTGACTCGGCACAATACTCGGGGAAGCCAGTAGATCGAAGTCAAAGCCGCTCGAACCGCAAGTAGGAATTGTGGGATTTCGCTGCACTCCTTTTTACTACGCGGGATTTCGGATAAAGGCTACCACTGCTATGACGGTGGCTGCCACCGAACACCACCAACACGGCGACCTGACCCCTTGGAACCAATTTATAACTTGCGGACGAGCGCTTCCTGGGCAAGGTCCTTGGGGATCGATAAGCCAGGAACTCCCGAGTCGCGCTGTTCACGGCGTCCATGATCGGCGTCCAGATGTTGCCAGCGGACAGCAGTTCCCGACCCGACATGCCTTGGCGCTATTTTGGTACTGGCGCGCGCAACACCGAGGACAAATCAGCCGCGGCCATCGTAACACATCAACATCCTGAATATCACAGGGACCTTTTGGCGCGTACTGTTTGGAGCTTGGGTTGTTAGGACCGTGGCCGGTTCGCACCACTTCCGGGCGTCGCATTCAGCGCAACGCGTTGCGCCAACTTTCATTTTGTTTTGTGTAAATTTTGGAGATGGGGGCGTTGGGATGGTCGTCTGGCATAGATGTGGCCATTGAGACCAGCAGCACGAGGAGGAGGCTCGTGATTGGTTCTTATGCGTGGGACCAGTCTTCGCCCTATTTTCGGCAATGGCCGAGAGAGCACACGGCGTTCCCGACGTTCTCATCATGCATGGTGGTGGTTAAAAGGGGACGATGGGGTAGGGAGTCAACGGTCACAGAACCCGATCCTGGGGAGGGATGGGAGGTTTAGAGTGTGTTCAAGACCGGGTCGGCGAATCTTAATTTTTTCTGGGAGGGGAGATCTTCACGATGGGAAAAAAAAAAAGACAGGTTGGAGCTACGAAACCAGGCCGGGAGATTCGGCTCTCGGTGGCAAGTGAAAGGTTCGTGGGCGAAGTTGGGAAGAAACAATCAAACCGTCAGGCCCGCCGGGCCTGACAAAGCTGTTTCAGCAAAAAAAAAAACACAAAAAAACGAGAGTGTACATAACGAGATGAACCAGTCGCGGGCAAATGATACCAATATGGTGATATCACCGTTTCTTTCCAAATCGAGAACGCATGAAGAGCTGTGATCATCAGTTTGTAGCTCATCAGACAGAGTCCGATCCCGTGCGCGTCTTGCAAAGGTTCCCGGTGGAATGCTGCAGTCCACCTTCCGCACTGACTCGACCATTGGCCGGTCAGCATCGGGTCGGTCTGATGCTACGGATCTCGCAGGAATGAATGTGCGGTACAGGCATAGACGCGTTTACACGATCTACATCCAACATATGGACAGTCCACGTCAGGCAAATTGCCCAGGGCCCAGAGGTCTAATTGCTAAATTCTCCAGAAGCGCGCCGGCGATGTTTTGTCTCCTACTGTAACAGCGTAGATCATGGCCGCCTCGCGTCTGGGAACGTCGAGGGTTGGCCATTCGTGGCCGCGAGCTATGTGTATAAGAGACGGGCTTTCGTCGTCCACGAGCTGCATCAAGTTCAGCCCTTTATCCGCACACATTCCTTTCGAGAAACAGTCACTCGCTACTTACTTGCAAGCCTTCATTTCACCACACTCCCTCACCTCCACGCCAGGGACCACTCTCTTCCCTCCTTCAAACGCCCGCCCGCCAAGATGCAGCTCGCCACCCTCCTGACCCTCGGGGCCGTCGCCACCGCCGTCCAGGCAGATACTTCTGTGACGCCCATCTCCGATTCGGCGGTGGCCTCGCCCGCTGCCGGCACGGCCGCGAGCGCACCTGCCGGTGACCTCCATGTCGACACTAAGCCTCCAGTTCCCCCTTTTGTCCCAATAACAATCTACTGAGACTGTCACAGACCGTCCTCGATTACTTCACCACCGTGTTCCCGGAGCCCACTGTCCTCACCTACCAGGACGTGTACTACACTGCCACAAGCGAGTATCAGACCCTCACCATTACCAACTGCCCTTGCACGATTCCTGCGACCTCGGTATGTACTTAACTCTTGCGCCGAACCACCCACCCTGTCCTTCGCGAGTAGTTCAGTGAGGGAAATGACTAACAAGTGTGCTGCAACACCCATAGACCCACGCTGCTCCCACCGTATACGTTACTGCTGGTGCCAACAAGCGCGTTGCTGGTGGTGTAGTAGGTGCGCTTGCTGCTGGGGCTGCTGCTCTGGTTCTGTAAACCAGAGATTCTCTCAGGTCGATGTAGTTAATTATATGTTGCGGTTCTCCGAGCTGTTTGTTAGTGTCTGGACACAGGAGACTTCAATATTACCCTGACCTTTTACTTCAGTTACAAATGTAGAGTATTAGAATAATTGCTATAGTAGCAAGGTTAAGCAGTTATAACTAGTACTAAGAGTACTTGCAAGTATATAGTAGTAGTAGTTTTTATAAATTTTTAATATAGCTATAAAAGATATAATAGTTTCCTTTATATGATAGAAGATATTTAAACGGCTAGCACTTAAGATTATATAGCTTTAGAAATAATTATATAAATTTTAAATATCTTAGTTTATTTCAACTTATAAAGTAATAATATTTAGATAGCAGCTTAGTAAGAGCATAACACTAGGAATTATAGAGAGCATAGTCTTATAGACTTAACAAGTTACTTATTTATAATAGTTAGACTTAGTCTTTTATAATTATTCTTAGCATTTTAAATCTTAACTCTATTTAAGCACCTGCTTTTAATATTTATTATATAGATCGGGATTTTATATAAACTAGCTATATTAAGAATACATAGACTTTAGTAGTATTATAAGCTAGTTTTAAGTAGCTTACTAAGCTCTTACATAC
>MUZH01003553.1:0-16005 GCA_003012965.1 Juglanconis oblonga
CTTGCATCGCGGTCACGTACCGTGGATGCCGCGGGGGTCCGCCCCGCTGGATCTTGGCAGATTTGTCAAAGTGCTTCTTGAGCGGGATGGATTGCATCACCACGCTGTTGCTCACGGCGGTGCTGGCCAGCTTCAGGTACTGTGTCCTACCGGTACCGCTCTTAGGGGGTGCGAAGTGGGAGAAGCAGAGATTCGTGATCATGGCAGGATGAACTTCCTTCAGGACTTGCAAGGGATAGAGATTCGCGAGCAGGTCCACCTCGCCCATGATTTCGTGGTCGAGGCTGTACAGGTGTATCGAGAAATCGTTGCACGCAACCGCGATGACAAACTGTGCGTCGCCTTGCGTCGCTCCCGGTGTAGAGACAGGGCTGAGGTTCGCGACGGCTAGGCCCGTTGCTTTGGCACCCTTGCGCTTAGGTAGTTTCGTGTTGACGGCGATCCTGGCCGCGCTGTCTGCCTTGCCGGCCTTTGGTAGACGAAAGCCGTAGAGTACGACGCCCCCTTGGCTGGGCAGGTTTGCCACGGCGAGGGCGAACTTTGGTGATAAGTAGCGAATACAGCGGAGAGTGGGTCGGATATCATCCGAGGGTATGGTGTAGATACACTTGGGCTCCTTGTCGGTGCTGGCCTTGGCCACCTCGAGGGTGTAGATGTTGTAGCTGTCGCAGTACATGAGCTGGTACTTGTCCTCGGCCGTCTGCACCACGTCCAAGTCCTCCGCCTCTCTCGACAGATCCAGCACACCTCTCAACTTGGGCGCAACATTGTTACCGGCTGCAACCTCGAACAGGGCGATCTGCGGCTCCTTCGCGGTCCCGGTAGCCACGGCGCCGAACTGGGGTGCGCCGGGAAAGGGCTGCGTCACCCTCAGCAACCGCTGGTATGCCTCCTTGTCCTGAGTTGAAAATAGCGAGGACCTGTTCAACTCGGATATCTTGGCTCCCATCACGCTCTTAGCCTTGGAGGCCTGCTCGGCGCCAAACACCCGGAAGTGCGCATTGTTGCCCTTCTCTATGTCGTCGACGCTCGAGTTGATCCCGGCCCATAGCAGAGTGGTCTTGCCCTTGCGCGGGCCGGCAACGAGTTTCGTGGGGTTGTCTTCGTTTTTGCTCAGGGTGAGCTCACCGGCCACCTCAAGCTTGTCGCGCGACGAGGCGTCCAGGAGGGTGATCTTGTTGCCGACTCCGGTGCGACTCGCGCCGCCGCCGCCGGCCACGAAGAGGCGGTTGCTGTCTTCGGGGTCGAAGTCGCAGCCATAGAGGGGGTAGTCGAGCGTGATCTTGGTCTCAGGGAACGGGGGCGCCATTGTGTTATCGAAGAGGCATCGTATGTTAGGTAGGTCGGAGGGGTGGTGTTGGTAGGAGGGGAGTTCGAATCCGGGCAGCCCGGGTTGACGAAAGGACAGATGACGATTGCTAGAGTGCCATGCACGACCTCGGGATGTACTAAGTACCAGACAGAGTGCCTAGAGGTGGTAGGTACGGTGGCCCCGGCTCGGCCCCCACATCCGGCCCGCACTGGCGAGGCAGGGGTCAATCAGCTTTCCATGTTCCATGCAACTCTCGGTCCTGGCCGTCCTGGTGAACTAATCACCCCGGGGGCAACCGTGGACAGTATCATTCTCGAACGCATTCCTCGAACGCATTCCCATATCGACTCGACCTCGGAAAGTCTCGATTCCGTACCCAGAACAATTGCTTCTGCTTGTGTCGTTTGACCTAGAAACCATTCATCAACTTGAGACGCTTTAGAGACGTCATCAAGACATGAACAGCGATGACAACAGCGGGTATTGATGTCTCCCCCCCCCCCACCAAGGTATCGATGAGCACCACGTCAAGAAGCGCAGCGAGACTGTTGTGTTCAGGAGGAGAGACACCGCACAGGCACACTCTCTCTCACAGAAAGGAAGCTTGCACAAGCCGACTATTCGGATTGTGTTCTCTCAGACACCGCAGGTCCTACTTCCCTCATCCACGGGCTGCAATCGATGGCCATCCATCAAGACCGGATTGTTGAAATGGTTCTGAGTTGAGACAAACCACGTCCGATGCCGTTCGACGAGATGCGGAGTTCATTTTCCCTCTTCTGGCTCCTCGCCAAGATGCATCCTCAGCAGGCAAGCACAATATGTTATGTCTTGCCATCGTCGACCCTATGATGTGGGCGGCGTTTGGGGCCAATTTTCCTGTTGCCGTGTGTTCAACTCAACTGTTTCCAGTCCTCCGGGTCACACAAACAGTCTTCTAGATTCTCTGTTGCGACGCCCAGTCGGCAGCGAACCAGACACGGCGAAGGCAAAACCAGGGACCACAATGCTATACAAGTTAATGGAGTTGGCAGGTTGTTTTGCAGCTCTCTTTCGAGTGCGCCATCGACTTCGCGTGCAGTCTTCAACCCGTCTTACAGGAACAGAATGGTTCGGCCAGCCGGCAGGAGAGAGGCCGCCGCCCCTGTGGAGCATTGGGAATCTCCCCCGTACGGCTGCCAAGCCCGCCTTCAAATACTCAAGCCCACTCACCATCTCATGGATGGATGCCGAAGCCATAGGGCAGTCCGACAGACGGCATCGACCTGGGTTTGAACTCCTAGACGAATTCTGGCGGTCCTAGAATGACACGTCCGTGTTGTCCTTGTCGCCAAACTAAACCAGTCTTTGCCCGGGCACGGTGGTAAGAGTCTCGGCCTGAGACGGTGAACGGAAGGTTGCAGAAGGCATAACGTGGAGAGCACATGGCCTTGTGGACACCCCGATGCTGGACCCGCCGGTGTCTCCCGACTTGTGCTGATTTTATCGGGGGGGATGGGGTAGGAAGCACTGATCAACTGGCGCGGAGGAAGATCGAAATCGAATTTGGAAAGGGACAATCTGAAGAGCTGGTTGGATTCTGACCGCTTGAACTGGCGAGATTATATCGGCCGGGGGGGAAGATGGTGATGGGAGGTCAGCAACTGGTCGGGAAATTTGGATCTCGCCAGCGCGCACTGTGATCAGCATGGATCGTTCACAACTTTCACGGGGCTGGTCACAGTCATCTGTGGCTCCATTGTTTCAAATTGATGGGGCTCGCAGGGTGGTGGATACCTACCGGGTCGATATCGGGCCTCTCAGCGATTTCGTGAGCTTCAATCGCACCTCGATGTCATTGACAGTTCTGGCAGTCCTCGGTTGGGTTTTCCTGATGCTGCTTGAACAGACATTCAATCATGACCTAACGCGAATGTTTCCACAGAGTTTTTTCTGGTACATGGTTATAAATTGCCACATCGCAGGTCTTGACTTGGGCCATGTAGTACATGCGGTCGCCATGATTGTCTCCGTCTTCTTCCGTAGTATAATGTACCCAAAGCTGGTGAATAGGCCCCTCAATGCAGCCGCTAAACACAATAGGCTGTCTCTTCGAATAGCTTCCTGGATCAGACTTGTGGAGGAGATCGTCAAGGTCGTGCAAAATCTTCAGGGAGCAGACCCCGGAGACAGCAGCCTGGTTCTGTGCCTCGTAGATAGTTCTGCTTGTAGCGTATGATTTACTAGCAAGAAAAGAAATCGGATTTGCAGTGCTGCCTGAGTGGGCTCAGAATAGAGCAACGTCGTGCCGTGTTGTGGGTGCGGTTGTCTTCCCTGGCTGCTGTGTCAAGGACATCCGCAAAGTCGTCCGGAAATTTTTGGCCAATAAGCAATAACTCTTCCCTTCCCTCCGCTGAGCCTTCAGGTTGAACGATGGTAGCAATTTGGGTACGGATGTCTTCTGGAGGTTGTCGAAATTGGAAATGTATGTTTGCGCCCTTCAGAATAGAGTTGCGATAGTGAGCAGCCGTACGTGTACCTGCATTAGCGCGAGGGGAGGCAGAGCAAATGGTTGGCACGAAGCCAGAAGAAGGTTAGCGGTGAGGAGCCGCTGCCATCACTATTGCTTGATCCTTTTGCCACGACGGCATATGCGAGAGGCTCAGCAGACGGCTCACATCCGTTGGTTGGTCAACGAATTTGGAAGCGTCGTCGGCCAAATTCGAGCCCAAGCCGCACAATGCGCCGTGGCTTGGGAACTATCGAGCCAGACGGCCTGCTGAAGATTGAACAAAGATTGAACAAAGATGGAGGACACAGGACGTGACCAATGTGTCAATATCAAAATGTTTCGTTTTGAAAACAAACTGCAAGACGGCTAGGACGCTTTGACATCTGCAATGGACCCTTGACACCCTGTCAGCGCGATGAAGGTTATTCTCCCTCCGGCAGGGTTCAGGCGGGGTGCCATTCGGAGAAATTGACGGTCCTTTGAACAGGATCAGAAAAATCAAGTCGGCGAGGATGGCTATGCGCCGCGGCGCTTCTCTGCCCTGCCGGCGGATGGATCGCATCTTGGATCGCATCTTGATTCGCATCTTGATTCGCATCTTGATTCAACAAAAGCTTGGTCGTGTAAGCGCCCGTCGCGTTGCAACGATGGCACCGAGAAGCCTCCCCATCCCCTGAACATCGGTGGCCAGTCAGCCGGCCGCGCACGATGTGTTCCTCTTCACGGCGACTCCCGATGAGACAACGCACATCCACTCGACTTGATCCCACAGCTTCGGAGACGAGACTTTGGGCACTGTGAGGGCTTGACTCGCTGCAGATCAGGGCCTGGTGAGGTTACTGTGGTACTGTCCTTTTGCCCTCCCCTCCTCCACCGAACCCCTGGATTTGGTATGCAGGGTACCGATCACGACCCATGTTGATTGCAATTTCCCACAGGATCCCTCAATACCACCCCAGGACAACAAACACACGCATGGCCTATTTAACAAGACTGCCCTCTTTTCTCGCCTCCTTCCTCTCTATCCCTTCCCCTTCAGCCCAACAAGCCCTTCCCGAAACTTCACCATCAGAGCCTTGCCTCACTTGACTTCGGTCGTCCACTCTTTCACAAGAACAACCCAACGCCTTCAAGCCTCGAGCTTCCCTCCGGTCTTTTCGACACCACTCACCCTTTTCAACCGACCTCAAACAACCCCCAAACCGTCAAAATGCGTTCCATGATCTTTGCTGCTGGCCTGGTTGCCCCCGCCATGGCCGCTATTGGACAGCCCGCCCCCGAGCAGTCCACCGTCTACAGCACGGAGCTTGTGACCATCACCTCTTGCGCCCCGACCGTCACCGACTGCCCTGCCCGCTCGACTGCGTGAGTGATGACTGGGTCCCTGCGGGGCATACGAGTGGTCTTACTGACGGCCATAATAGTGTGTCCTCCACGGTCCACACCCTGACCCAGAGCACCGTCTACAGCACCCAGCTTGTGACCATAACCTCTTGCGCCCCCGACGTTACCGACTGCCCTGCCCGCAGCACCGTGGTCTCTTCCTCGACCTACTTCGTTTCTACCACTCTGGTGTCCCCGACTACCGTCCCTGCTACCGTCCCGGCGGAGAGCGTCCCGGCTGAGAGCGTCCCAGTGGAGAGCGCTACTTCCGTCCCCGTGGAGAGTGCTACCAGCTCCAACTCTCCCGTGGGCGAGACCGCCCCTCCTGCCCCGGTGGAGAGCGCTACTTCCGTCCCGGTGGAGAGCGCTACCAGCTCCAACTCTCCCGTTGGCGAGACCGCTCCTCCTGCCGTCGGCTCTTCCAAGCCCGTTGTCGGCTCTACCGTTTCCATCCCCGGTGCCGGCGTTCCTAGCTACAGCTTCACCTCCATCTCTCCCGTTTATACGACCGGAGTTGGTGCTGGCAGCTGCCCCAGCTACTCTGTCAAGACCATCTCGACCTCCACCACCACGGTCATCCCCACCGTCATCTACGAGACCGTCTCCGTGCCCTGTGCTACCAGTGGCTCCTCTCCCGCTGGCCAGACTGGCAGCGGCCTGACCCCCAGCAGCAACGCTACGTGAGTACTCCATTTTTCCGTACGATGCTATGATCGCTTTGCTAACATGAACTTTAGCATCACCTCCTCCAGCCCCACTGCTATTGTCACTGCCGGTGCCTCCACCTGGGGCGCTTCCGGTGCTCTGGCCGCTGTTGCTGGTCTGGTCGCCATGCTGGCTTAAATGGATACCCTAACTCCTTGATGGCTACGGTAATCTCATGACTTGGGCCTTGGGTGGCGCTGGACATAAGAGCGACGGGCGTTAGTAGTTGGGCGAACATCTTTTATGTGGACATATTATACCATCTGAGATGTATCTTATCTTCTTGAATGTACTGGGCCACCTAGAGAATCCCATGGGATCTGGAGCTCATATTGGAAAATCAGCAACTTTTTTTTAACCAAATCTCGTCCTGTTCTCACTGTTCTCACGGTTCAAGCGTCGTCATGAGAACCTTTTCGAGTAGTTTGCCTAACTGGAATGAAGAGGGAGAATCACCACTCGGGGCCTTCCGCTGATGTGAGGCGTGGTGTCTCATTTCCCTTTTGACTTTCACCACCAATCGTCCAGGCGAGGGTAGGGGAGCCCCTTGCGCCTTACACCAGGCGGAAATTATAACAGGCTGGTACGCATCGCTATTGGCTGCCCCCGCAGATGCACAAACGGCTGATCTCCAGCACCTGGTCAAAGTGAATTAGGCCGGCTGTTTCAAGATGCTCGAAACAATACAACGTTACGGTTCGTCATGCCATGCCTGTTCAACCCGCAAAAGGCTTGCATGCATGAATTGCTTGTTTGTCCCACAACCCGGTTCGACGACGGGAGAGGCGCGAAATGGAATCCCGGGATGTGTGGTCATCATATCCAGGTTTGCTTTGCTTAGATACGCGATTATTCGCCGAAGCTGACTGCTGACGGTTCGCCAGATATATTCGGCCTTCTGTCATGGCGGATTTGGCTGTTGGAAAGATGATTCCTATCCGGGGATACCCCTATTGCAGAGAATATCTAATTCGGACCCCACCCCACCCCCCCTTTCCGCCTTCTTCCTCCATAATCTTCCTCTCATCCTACTGTCTTACGGAAAAAAAAGGGGGGGGGAGGGTCCGACTCTCATAGTGTTGAAATAGATCGGAGCTTTCAAATCATATTCATGCGAATATGCCCGGATAGCAATTGTTGTGAAGATCCAGTTCAGCACTCGGTAGAGAGAGAGGCAGGTCCTCTGCTGATGTCAAGACCTTGGAGCATCTGCTAGCTAAGTGATAAGCCAAGTCGACTTCAAGTAGATGTATTCCAGAGCATCATCCAAGTCCTTTTGCCTGATAGCCTCACGGTATTCTTGACAATTGTGAGAACGATGGGACTGACAAGAGGTGTCAGTTACACGTCTAGTCGCTGCTTTTGGCAGATGACTGTGGGGTAGAGTACGTCTTTGTTGATAGTTAATGGTAGAAAAAGAAGGAGGGAGAGAGAGAGAGAGAGAGAGAGAATATTCATGTAGTGGGATACGAGGCCACAACCGATGCCTGAGCAGTTTGACAGGACTGGCCGTTCCCGAAGTCTGACCGAAGTCTGACACATGGCGATAGGAGCGCGTATGATCACGGACAGCTGTCAGCAGTAGGTGGCTTCGAGTATTCCACTGTCTATTCAGCGACTCACTGCACGGATTTATAGTTACTGTGGGGCTATCAATCTGAAACTGTAAGAAAGATGGTCGATCTGCAGACTCTTCCATATTACTTTACAGAAGAGTACGTACACCTTTGCGTAATTCTGAGGCTGCATTGCTACTTACGTGAACTTGTTTTCCGCCATCTTGAACGAGCCTTAGGCCTACTGCAGTGGATGGGTATACAAGAGGCTTCTCCCAGTGCAAACCCCATCCGTATCAGATCTTGGACAGACGACCGCAATCAAGACTTCATCTGACAATTCCAAGCCTCTGACAGATCGGGATGAGAGCAGGGTACGCTGAAGGCTCAGCCTACCTGGATACGCATTCAAAAGCTGGTCTACATGCGCGGCTTGAACACTGTCACGGGATCAACATACAGGACGTGACTGCTACGTCTCGCCACCGGTACACTCCCTTCTCTTGACGTTTCCCGCCGACGCAGGTCCTTGCGCTAAGAACGACGCCATCGCTGTCAACCACATGCCAGATGCAACCAAGCCTTGGGCCTTGATGGCCGGGCTTGTTTAGTCTTCCTCTAGGAGTTCCGTGCCCTTTGACCCAAACAGGCTCCCAGCATTGCCGATCGACCCTTGCTCCCGGCCGCAAGAAGATTCTGGAGGAGAGAAAGCACACAAGACAACGACGGAGCAGAGAAGTGCCTCATCGATTCTCAGTTGCAGGCGAGGTGTAGACTGATTGGCCGGACTCGTCGTGTCTCAGTCGCTGTCCGCGCTGTGGAAATGAAGCTGTACCACACGCCGGTCCATCGACTCGGCCGAGGGATCCGTACTGGCTAACTAGTCAAGAGGGGCAATGAGTTCGTCCTGATGGAATCGAGTCCAGACTTGAAGATCATCGGACCTCAGAAGATCGATAATCTACCTGCTCATCGGTTTAGATCTTTGATATATGATGTTGTTGTCTAAGCATGTTCTCTTCGTCCCCGGTCCTGACCCTATCCAGGTAGTTACATAAGTAGTCCTTTACTTACTTACCACCTACCTACTGTTTGCTCGCGTGAGGGAAAGCTCGTTCGATATTGACGAGAGAGTGGCTGGAGAGCCTGGAGGTCGAAGATGGATCGCGTGGACGCACTCAACGCATACTTGGCACCCACAGGCCATCCGACGTTCAACTTCTTCGGGCCCAAGGCCAACTGCACACTCGAGCTGTGCTCGCCACAATGGAGTGCCTATAGCTATAAGCCGAGCCTGGGTGCCAATATCTCTTTCGTGTTCATCTTCTTTGCCATGCTGGTCATCCACATCGCTATCGGCGTGAGATGGAGGACGTGGTCGTTCGTGGGGTGCATGGTCTCCGGCTGTGTGGATGAGATGCTCGGATATGCTGCTCGGGCGTGGATGTTCTATGATCTGTGGAATTTCAACGCCTTCATGATTCAAGTCGGTAAGCCGTGATAGTATTGGACGACTGGAGTCGAGTATAGACTGGATACTGAACGGTCGGTCACCAAGTGTGCATCACAACTGCTCCGGTCTTCTACTGCGCGGCCATCTATGCAATCCTCGCCAAGACGTACGTACAGACACATCTCCCACGGTCAACGCCTGCCCGCCTAAGCTGACAACATCATCTCATGCGCACACACAAAAAAAAAAAACAGCATCTCAACCTTCGCCCCTGCCCTCTCGCGCTTCCGGCCCTCCCTCCTCTACTGGATCTTCATCCCCTGCGACCTGATCTCCTCCATCCTCCAGGGCGCTGGCGGCGCTCTCTCCACCATGTCCACCGGGCTGAGCCAGACAGGCGTGAACATCACGCTCGCGGGACTCGCCTTCCAGGTCGCGACGCTGGTGATGTTCTGCGCCATCTACGGCGATTTCATCTTTCGCTACTACCGGACCGGGCTGGCGAGGCGGCACGGGTCGAGCAATGAGGGGAAGGGGATGACGTTCCGCGCGAGGCTGAAGGTGTTTTACTCGTTTCAGATGCTCGCCATCGTGATGATACTGGCGAGGTGTGTGTTCAGGCTCGTGGAGCTGAGGGATGGGTATTATGGCCCGTTGGTGAGTAGGGAGGATTTGTTTATTGGGCTGGAGGGAGTGTGAGTGATGCACCCGTTGAATGCCCCCTTGCCTGATTTTTTTTTCTTCTTTCGCTTTTTCTTCTTTCTATTTTTATTATTATCAAGCTGATACCTGCTGACGCGGTTCCGTCTGTTTAGGCTCATTGTAGTGGCCGCATTCGCGCTGTGCGTCGGACACCCGGGTCTGGTCTTCAACGATGCCCAACAGAGGAGGAGCTCAGCTGGCAGTGGCAGTGTGGAGGAGGGCAATCTTGACAAGTAGGATAGGCCGACTAGAACTCAAGGAAGCCATCGAGCGAAGGTGGAGCCTCGTGCGTACCAGCAGGATGGGTGCTGATCTCGACTGGTACAAGGTGGGATGTGGCAGTGTGAATACTCGTTCCAGCGAGACTCTGCTGTTTGGGGCAACAGATAAGGTTAAGAGGTGTTTTTGACGATGCCATCTTTTGAAGTAGCTACTCAGTATGCACACCGGAGTATCATAGTTTTTCATGCAGTAATATAAGTCGATTTCATCTGCGCTCTGAGGATGAAGGTGGCCAAGGGCGGGCCGGGTACCATGTCTTGGCTCGGAAGTGGTTTAGTCATTGATTGTATAAACCGCTGTTGTTGTACAAGTTGATGGACAGCCTGCTCATGAGCACGTCTCCTATGATTCCATGTTCAAATGCACCGCCTTGATGCTGTAGTAACTCGCAAGGCCGGCCTCGCCAAGCTCCCTGCCGATTCCGGACTGCTTCACACCACCAAACGGAATCCTCACGTCCGAATCGTTGCTGCTGTTGATCCACACCATACCCGCCTCGATCTCAGCCGCCACTCTATGTGCCTTGGCCAGATTTCTCGTGAAGACCGCTGAACCCAGTCCGTACATCGTGTCGTTCGCCAGCGTGATGGCCTCCTCTTCGGTCTTGAAGGTGACGATCGACACACAGGGACCGAAGATCTCCTCCTTGAAAATCTTCATGGTAGGCTTAACATCGGTGAACACGGTGGGTTTGATAAAGAAGCCTCTGCCCTTTAGTGGGGCGGGCTCTCCGCCCAGGGCGATGGTGGCGCCCTCATCCTTGGCGGACTTGATATAACGCAACACGTTCTCATACTGTGCCTTGGTGACTTGGGGTCCTTGGAAGGTGGTCTCCTCAAATGGGTCGCCCACGACTGAGATCTTCTGAACCGTAGACTTGAACTTCTCGACGAACTCGTTGTAGACGCTCTCCTGCACGAGCACACGAGAAGTGGCACTACATATTTGGCCCTGGTTGCTCATGATGCCAATATGAGACCACGTCGCTGCAAGGTCCAGGTCGGCATCCTCGAAAACAATCAGGGGAGACTTGCCACCCGTCTCGAGAGTGATGTTCTTCATGGTTCCGGAAGCCATCTTCATAATTTCTTTGCCTGTAGCAGTGCTTCCTGTGAAGGCGACCTTGTCGACGTCCAGATGCTTCACCAGCGCGGCTCCGGCTTCCTATTTACGAATTAGTGCCAAATTCTTGAGCCTGTGAAAGGCCGGGCCGGGGTGTGGGGGGAGGGGGGGTTTCTCATACCCTGCCGTAACCGTTGATAATATTGATGACACCCGGGGGGAAGCCAGCTTCCTTGATGAGATTGCCCACAACCAACATGGATAGAGGCGTCTGCTCAGCCAATTTCAAGACAATGGTGTTGCCGCAGCAAAGTGCTGGCCCCAGCTTCCAGCCAGCCATGCCCAGGGGGTAGTTCCAAGGGATGATCTGGCCGCACACGCCGACTGGCTGCTTCAGGGTGTACACGAACTTGCTGGGGCCGACGTCGATGACCTGGCCGAAGTTCTTGTCGGCATAGCCAGCGTAGTACTTCAGAGCACTGATCACCTCCTGGACATCCTCGTCCCGGGCCACGGCGTAGGGCTTGCCGTTGTCGAGACACTCAACAGTAGCCAGGATCTCGCGGTTTGCGTCGATGAGATCGGCGAGCTTGGTCATGAGAAGACCGCGCTCGGTACCGGAGAGGCCTTTCCATGAGGGATGCTTCAGAGCCTTGCGGGCTGCGGCCACCGCGAGATCTACATCGTCGACTGTGGCGGCGTAGACAGAGCAGATCTCCTCTTCAGTTCTAAGGGTGGGTGTCAGGATAGTGTTGTCAGGGGAGGATCTGGGAGGATCGGGGAGGCAGCAGCAGACTTACGAGGGGTTGATGGAGGTGATCTTCTGGCCATTACTAGACTTGACAAACTCGTTATTTATGAAGAGGCCCAGTGGCTGGGACCACGTCTTTCCGTTGGGGGCAGTGAGTTCGACCTCCATTTTTCTGAGGTTGAGGGTGTGGGAGAAAGATGATCTGGACGAGGACGAGAAGGCTCTTGTTGGAACTACACAGGCTCTACTGGCAGTGACAGGGCGGGATATGCACGACTGAGGGCTGGCTTGCTTCAGACAGGATGTTGATGAGAGGAGAAGAATGGGACGGAAAGCGGGCATGGTGAAGTTGTTGTAAATAGGCGCCCGGATCGTACCCCTCCCTCATCCTCGCTGGCGGGCCGACCCCTCACTGCGAGATACGGCGGAGGAAAGGCAAAAGATATCCAATAAGGCGGTGCTCGGTAAAGCTGATTCGGTAATCGCCCAGGCAGCATTTGCCAGCCGTATCTCTCTCCTGCTTGTCCGACAGCCCGGAGCCGCCTCCGTAGCCGCCTCCGTAGCTTTATCGTTATCACGACTTTTTTTTTTGGTGGCGATAGCGGCAGGGGTGGGCTTGGAACCCGCGGACGGGAGGAACGATCGGATCCGGGGTTGTCAGGGGGCTTCCATGAGTTGCTTCTTTCGGTTAGTGGCTGGATTTGATTACTTGCCTCTCCCTACCCCGCGACGGCAAGATGATAATCCTTGATTGGCTTCGTGTTGGAACGTCCCGTCGTCCTGTTCCAACACGTTCCCACAAATACGAAGTTGAGAATCTGTCGAGGTCGTTGCTGGAGCCGAGCTGCCGAGACACTGAACAAGCCAACACGCCAGAAATCCTGAAATGGCCGGGAACGTCACTCTTCCCGGGTGTTGTGGTAGGTCAGGTACAAAGTACATCCGGTGGCACCACAGCCCTTAGTGGAGCATCCCCCCTTGCCCCTGCTCGTGTGACATAATCCCGCGCCAAAATAGCGACTAGGCAACTTCCCATCGTCAACCTAAATTTAACCACTCCATATTCACTTTCGCGAGGCTCCATCCGTCGTCTACATCCAACTTCTACATACAGCTTCCATTCTCCCGAACCAACTTCCATTCTGATGGCCGCCGGTTCTTTCTCTTCCCAGTGCCCATTGCCAAGATGATTGCCGCCTCAGCATCCGCAGTGGGCTCCGAGGTCTTCTCGCTGGTCGCATTGCTCGTCTTCTCCATCCTCACCCTCCTGATCCTCCGTTTCTATCTACCACTTCGATCCACCCCTGCCTTCGTCCTTGTCACAGTCTTCTTCGCATTATGGCTACCAGCAGGAATCGTCCTGCTTGTGCCCATAGATCTGGCCTCGAGCGCGCGAACCGATGAGGAGGCAACAAGAGGCATCTGGCTGCCTGAGCGAGTACTCCAGACATGCTGGCGCATCGTGTATTGGCTGATTTTTGTACTCACATGGTATGTCGACTTCTCGCCTCGGAACAAGATGGACAAGGCTGACCAACGCACAGGTTCATACTCCCCGTCCTTGCCGAGTACTCCGACGCCGGATATCGAGAACCGAAAGACAAGTTGATGTACTCCCTGCGACAGAACGCACAATACTATGCTATGATGTTCGGTTTGGGCATTCTTGCCCTAGTATACGTCTTCGTCACCTACGGTGTCCATCTCGATTCTCTCAAGAGTCCTGTCATGGCTCTCGCCTACTGCTGGGGCCTGGTGCTCGCCATTTACCTCATGGGCCACGGTCTCGTTTCTATCCCCCGAACCCTGATCCGGAATGCCAGCATCAGCGGCCGACTTCGTCGAATCCAAGCAGCAGCGCCTAGATTGCACGAGCAGATGGAGGAGGCGCTGACCAACCTCGACGAGCTCGAGTATCAGGTCTCCGAGCTGGGCAGACGCAAGACCGGGACGGCATTGGACTTCCAAGACTGGATCGAGGAACTCCTGGATCTCACTAATCAACCCGAGTCACAGCCGAGACCAGAGACGGCCATCGGCTCCGCGGCGACCAGGCGTGTACCGACCGTCATAACCGAGAAGTACTTGGCAGAGCTCACCAGAGAGCTCAACAGAGCCAGGCATGCCCGGTCCCGGTACGTCAGCGAGTGGAACCGCCTGCTACGAGATGCTGCCGAAACTCAGGCTATCCTGGATTGTGGACCCTCTAAGAAGCTGGAATTCGGACGTGCGGCGCCCCACGCTTCTTGGTGGGACAAGTTTTCGATCCTGACGCCCTACACGAGATACCTCGTCTACTTCCACGTCATGCCTACCTTGAGACTGATGTTTGGTGGGCTATTGGCTCTGGCCTCGATATGCATCGTCTGGTCCGAGGTTATCAAGAGTGGTCCGGCTGTTTTCGCCAAACTTTCCATAATCCGCTTAACTGTGGTGCACCACTGGACGGGTGATCAAGGACAGATCGGCTTCGCCGGTCAGGTTTTGGCAGCATTCTGGATATCCTACATGTGCGCTGCTGCTCTGATTTCGATCACTGAAGTCAAGGTGTGGCGTGGCCGAGCACTGGTTTGGCGGAATACTGCCCACGAGTCCGCCTTCTGGTACTCTTCTTATGTCGCAAGGCTCAGCGTTCCCTTGTCCTACAACTTCATCACCTTCCTGTCCAAGGATGTATATGAGAAGACAAGGTTTTACGACTTTCTGGGGCGGCTCATCGACCTGACGGCATTGGGCAGCTGGTTCAACAAGCTCTTCCCGCTGTTCATCCTCGTCCCAGTCTGCGCGACTCTGTTTGGTCTCTACGGCAAGGTGAAGCGCATCATTGGTCTGGCGGATATCATCGATGAGGAGGAAAATAATGCAGTCGGATATGGTACAGGCTCATGGCGCGAAGGCCGCGACCTGATTGATCGGGAGCTAAACGGAACCTCGATCCCAAGGTCTCAGGCGGCGGGTGCGAGCGTACCAGGAGACAGGTCTGCCCCTATTCGATCGATCCCTAATGCCCCGAACCGGATAGGCAGTCCAGCAACGCCACTTGGAACTTCTCCCAGTATGGGAATAGCATCCGCGTCGACGGTTGCTGGTGGCCCCAGACGAATTGGGCCGAGACAAAGTCTAGGCGAGGAGGACGATGACGACAACTTCTTCGCCCAATTGGGTCACCGCATCAAGAACACCGTGGACACGATAGACACCCCTAAGTGGCTGCAGGAGATCACCAAGAAGCCAAAGTGGATGGAGAACGACGAGAACGACCACCGTGGGCAGCCATCCGCGAGTGGCAGTAATGACTTTGACATACGGCGCTGGTTTGGTGGCGGTGAGGGAAATGGCCGTATTAGGTTATAGATTGTATAGAATTCGTGTTACACGGGATTGCATCGTATGGAGTCTGGCTTTTTTGGGGGGGAGTTTTTTTTTGTTTTGGATAACCACAACACCCTTGAGTAGGGTTGGTCGCAGAGGTAGAACGAGTTTATTAGGCTTGAAAGTACTAGTCAGTTTATTCATCTGCTGGCCTCTTGAATGAACACTTTCCCGGGCTGTCAATCTTCAACCCTACTTATCAAACTCTTAGGGGGTGCTCCTCCATCAAGATCACCAGCGAGTCTATAGTCTCTGTTCGGCTTCATTCACAGTGTGATTTCGTATTCTTTGTTTTTTCCCTTCTCCTTTTCCTTTCTGCCCTATTTCTTTACGTTGTTGTTGATATGAAGCGGGGGGGGGGGGACGCGCGGTGGAATAGGACGCCCTATCCCTTGGGTAAGGATCTCTGAATCTTATAAAGTTATCTCTGTGTCTCAGACATAGTCGCTCTAACAACCCTTGTTCCGCCATCTCGTTATTGTGATTTGCATACGCCAAGAAGTCATTACCACCAACCAAACTTCCCACAAAAGCCAGAGTACTTGTTCAACGGCGTGACAAGTGGCGGCAACGATGCAACGATGGCTCTGGGCGCTTGGAGCTCTCGGGCAAGGCGGCTCCCACGACGGCCATGCTCAAGCCGGGGCTCCTTGGTGAAACCTCCTCACGCAGGCCGCAGCACCCTTTCCTGCCATGAGCAACAACAGCAACAACACAGCCGCAGCGGGCAGCACCAGCCAGCGTCCTCATCGACGCTGCCTGTTCAGCGGGGGGGAAGAAAGAAAACAACGCCAAGCCGGACGACCTGGACGCCTACAGAGCCGAGATCGAGGTAAAGCGCGGCGTCCACAACAAGGAGAGAGGGGCCCTCTGCCACCGGCGCCTTGGATATGGGAGGAAAGGGGGAGGCGGCAGCGACGGCGGCGGTGGCGGCGG
>MUZH01003554.1:0-16247 GCA_003012965.1 Juglanconis oblonga
CCGACTTAATATATAACTATATATATAGGATAATTATCTTATAAGTTTATTTAAGATTCCCTTAATAATTAGTATTTCTATTAGGGGAACCTATAGAACTCCGTATATTTAAATATCGTTTTTAGATTATTAATCTAAGCCTAAGAATATGCCTTCTCAGCCTATAAAGGAGTTATCTATCTCTTTAGTCGAGGATAAGCTATTAGGGTTAGTAACCTTAATTAAATAAGTTTTAGCTGCCTTCTTCTAGTAACTACCTTAGTTATATTTATAATTACTCTTTCTCTTCTTAAAGGGTAGCTTTAGGCAATTATTAGAGTAATAGCCTTTAGTATAATAGTTATAGTATTTAATTTCTAAATAAGTTTCTCTATCTTTATTAGGAATAATATTATAATTAGACTACTTCTATAGCTTATCTATCTTATAGGAGTATAAGGAATAGCGATTATTAGAGTAATCCTATTTATAATATAAGGAGTATAAAGGTTTATTATATCGATTATAACCTTTTAAGTTTAAGCTCTTATAATAGGAATACTAATTAGTCGATTTATTATTATAGTTTTTATCTTTATATAACCTAGTATTTCTCTAGTCTTATATTTAGGGGTATTTTGCTTCTTACTCTGCTCTCTCTTTAGGGGTATATATATTATAATAACGAGTAGCGAGTTATAGGAGCTTCTATTAGTCTATAAGGAGGTCGCTCTTATTGCTAACTTTCTTTATATAGGATTTAAGCTATAATTAAATATTATTAAGGAATCGTAAGGCCCTTATTTCGGCTAATTCTAAGGGTTCTATATTAACTTCGAGGGAGTTAAGGTAATTATAGAATACTAATAGNNTTATTAAGGTATCTATTTCGAGTATCTTTATCGTTAAGGTATTCTGCTCGAGCTCTAGCATTTTACTATTCTTTTGCCTTAGGTTTTAGGCAGTTAATAGCATAGATTATCCGCTTCTTATATATATTAAGTTGCTATAAGGTAGCGGCTTAGGCTCTTCTAATCTTAGTCTTCTAGGTATTAAACTCGGAGATTATATATTACTACTTTAATCTAGTAATATTTATAATATAATCTTTTCTGCTAGAGGGTCTCTAAAGTTAGTTATTATCTTTAAAGGCTTATATAAAGGATTAAGCTATCTAATTTATAAAAGCTATTATAGCCTCTAGTAATAGGCTTTATAACGGGTTCGGTAGTAAATTCTATAATATTATAGCTAAATATTCTATATTTGAATTACTGGATTTATCTAGTTTATTACCTTAGGGTTAGGACTTATTATTATCTTCTTGCTATCTATCTAATAGGGACTCCGTTCGATAGGTTCTATAAGGGGTCGCCCTCTAACTCTCTAGTTAATATCGTATTCTAACTATAATAGGTAATCTAAAGTTAAAGATTTAGAACCTATTATATACCTACCTTAGAGGGTTAAGGCTAGGTATTATAATTAGATTACTAAATTTAAGATTAAGAGGGAGAAGAGGCTATATTCCCTAGGTAGGTAGTTTAGTATTAAACTAATAAATAGATAAACTAAATCTTAAAGAAGGAAAGAAAGCCTTCTTCTATTAAGTAGGCCTCGGCCTGCCTTTTACTCCTATCAGCCTGCTGACTAAACCGACCTCTAGTCTTTATAACCTTATAGGTCCAAGTTCATAACAACCCTTTAAATCGCTTAAGGAACCTCCTATCGTTTAGGTCTTAGATAATATTATTATTTAGAACCGGATAGAATAAATTAGCCTAAATTTAAGTTAGGATAAGGGCGCTATAATCCTTAAGTTTTATACTAAGACTGCTTAGCTTAAGATCTAATATAATCGGATTACTTAACGGGCAGTCTATATAGCCGGATTCCCTAACTTCGCTAATGCTATCTAATATATTTATAATTAGTTCTTAGCAGAATTCGTAAATATATAAATCTATATTCTATCTGCTTAAAAGGATATAGAGTATTAAGGAAGTATAATAAGCAACCTTTACTTATAATTGGATAAGGATACCCTAGCTAAAATCCGATATAGCTTAGATCTCGGATATATAATCGAAGCTAAGAATATAAACCTTAACCTAATAAAAGTTATATTATAGTTATACCTTATTATAACCTTCGAATCGGTTAAGGATATAATTATTATCTACTCTAATACTATTTCTTATAAAGAATATTATTAGTAAATGCTTTAGGCTAAGTTTATAAATATAAGAGGCTATAAGGTTCTTATCTAACTTTTTAAAAAGGTTAAGGTATTAGCTCTTAATCCTATAAATAAAAGCAAAACTTAGATTAAGCTCCCGAAGATATATCTTATTTCTATTATTAAGGCTAATAATATTAGCTGCTTATAAGAAATTACTCCCTTATTAGGTTTATTTATTATAGCTAAGATTTAGATAGACTAGGTTACTGCTAATATGCCGATCTATTACTATACTAATGCTAAGAAATATAAGATTATTAATAGCGTTATCTACTTAATATTATAAGAATATAAAAGCACTTTTAAAGTCTCTTAAATTAAGCGCTAAGTAAATATTATAGCTAAGATTAACCCCTTCCTTAAGGAAGTATATATTAAGCTAAGTATAATATAAGAATAAGCTTAGAACTAATATTAATATATCCTTAAGGAACTTAGATAACGCTTCTAATATATTAATATAGATATAATTAGAGAATAAAACTAGGATTAGAAGTTATATATTATTAAGTAATATAGAGTTCTGCTATTAATCCTATAATTACTACTAATTACCTGCTCTTCTATACCTTAATAATCTAATATCCGATATAATATTAATAGCCTAATATATATTATCTCGGATATATATTTCCTAATATACCTGCCTTATAAAGCTAATTAGGATAAGAAGAATAGACTTATATTATATATTAATCCGGTTCTCCTACTATTACTAGCTTATTTAGGCAATATAGAAAAGTATATAGCCGAACTTAACTATATTAAGCTCTAATATTATCGGAATACTACCTTTAAGTTTAATATTAATAAAAAGACGCTTTATAAATAGATTAAAGGCTTTAAGAAGATATAAGACTAACGAACTTAATAATAATATAAGTAGCTATCTAACCTTATATTAGAACCGGTTATTATTAACCTTTTCGATACCTACCCCTTATTAGACTAAATCCGATTTTACTTATTATAATCCGAAGTTAATAATAATTCTAAAGACTTTATTAACCTAAAGAAGCTAATTCCAGATAACTACCTAACCTATACGGAAGAATAGAAGAATAAAAAGGATATAATTAACCTTATTACTACTCGATAATATTAAGTTTATTAAAATAAGCTCCTCTATAAGTATATTAAATATATTTAAAGCTTTAATCGGGATTAATATTAAGCCTTCTTTAATCTAGACTAACTTCTATTTAATAATTAGTTTATCTAGGGTTATATTAGATTAGGAAAATCTATAGTTATCGAATTCGTTATAAGTATTATCTAAGACTCCGAAGCTATCCGAGATAAGGAGATTATAAATCTTACTAATAAGAATATGCCTATCTATAAATAGATTAATAAAGTTCGGCACTAATATAAGATTAAGCTTATCGAAACTCCTTATATTCCTAATATAGAATATATTACCCTAGTATTATATAAATAACTTACTACCTTTATAATTAACTAGGGTCGTTTTATAGATAATTAGGGTTATTATAAACCTAAAGAAATCGAAAAGGAAGAAATTAAACTAATTGCTAATTATAATACCCCTAATATTATCTCGATTCCGATCCTATATAGTAGTCCTATTTATAATAAAGTCTATATAATTATTAACGAATTAGATAATAGTTAGTTATCCGAAGAGGAATATCTAGATATTATCCTATAACGAGTATACGCCTTATATATCTAATAACTTTATATCCGATTATAAGACTTTATTAATAAACTCTTTATTCCCGCCTTCTATTCTAAATTCGTTTTCTTTTTATAAAAATAGAGAATAGAGCTTTACCCTTACCTTTTCCGTATTAATACTTTATAATTCTAATATAGCTAAACTAAATACTTTAATACTTAGGCGGCAACTATTCGATCTATATTCTAATACTTTAATAAAGAAGGCCCCTAGGATATAAAAGGCTACCTTCCTATTAGCTTCCCTATTATAGATTCGGATAACGAAGATACTAAATCCGATATTTCGGAGTATCCTATTTATAAGAAGCCTAGTAAGCCTAATAAAAATAAATCAGCCTTAAAAGGTACTATTAATATAAATATAGCGCTTAACCTTATTACTAGATAAGAAGATATAGGATATCTAAATATATTAGAACCCGTTGCTTTATAATATATTATAGGAAGCAAACTTATAATTGTTATCTAACGAAACGATTATAAAGAATATATTATAGAAAACTATTACTATTTCTCTTATATAACTATAAACGATAGTAGGCGAAAGAGAAATATTATTAAGGTAAATAATTTAATAACCGAATCTGCTAGTTTAATATAATATATTTATAGAGTTCCTGCTAATATTATCCTGCTTAACCTATTTATAACTATTGCTAATTAACTCCTAATAAGTATAGGCCTTAAGAATATAGATAACTTTAGATTAAATTATAGCTAATTCTCCCGTCCTCTCTTAAGCGGAGTTTTTACTTTAAATAATATCCTTAATGCCCTACTAAATACTAGAAAGGCTAAGAAACTCTAGTAACTACTTAATACTAAAGCAGACCTTAATGTCTTAAGCAACCCTAACTATAGTAAGGAAATCTTATAATAGGTAAAGTATATCTATAAAGATATTCTTGCTAATATAGATATAATTATATATACTCCTATTATTGCTTCTAAACTAGCCGACTAATTATTATTCGACCCTATAATTATTATTATTAACGAAGCCGGTATATAACCCGAAGTAGATATTATTCTCCTTTTTAAGTAATACCCTTATTATTATTATTTCTTCCTTGCTAGAGATTACTAGTAAGGCGGAATAATTGCCTTAGGAGAAGATGCCGACGAAAAGAAGGAAGCCGTTAATAAGCTATTCTACCTAAAGAAGGATAATAATAGCAACGATATTCTAATTACTACTACCGAATACCGAGCCGGATATAAAATTATAAGCTTTAAGTCTCCTTTTATCGAATAATTTAAGATATCTCTGCTTTAATATATTAATATAGTCTTCCCTCGATATATTAGTTATCTAAATATTAACTACCGGTAATAAGGCAGACTCGAATATATAAAAGCCGCTATTGCCTTTTATAGACTAATAGAACCGGCTTAATATATTAATAATCTCGGCGCTATAGCTTGGAAACTTTATATTTTCCTAAATATTATTATCCTTATATTAAATAAGAAGCCTTTAGACGAATAATTAAAGGGGATTAGGGCTATAATTTATTATAAAGGCAGTATCTTTAAAGTTAGTAATAGCCCTATAAATATAGCTTAATATAACTTAGCCTTATACTTAGCAGCTTAGATTTATTAAGTAAATATCGCAAATATAAATAGTAAACTAATTATTATTTAAATCTTTATACCCTATTAAGCCGCTACTTAGGAATTAAGATGCCTCCTTGCTAAGATATTGCTATAGGAAATCTATAAGGATAAGCTATTTATTCGAATTATTAATAGCTCTTAGGGAGGAGAAGTTAATATTATTATTACCCCGTTTATTATTAATAGTAGTTTCTTATAAAAGTAAGAATATCTTCTCGTCGCCTAAACCTAACCTTAACTTACTATTATTGATATTATAGACTTTAGGCTTATTAAGAAGCAAGGTATCTAATAAAAGCACTTCCGGGCTTATATTTCTATATAGTTAAGCCTAAATATTACTTATAATAACCCCTATAATTAGTTTAACTTATCTAAGATATATTTTAGTTTAGTAAATATAAAGGTCCCTGCTAATACCTTATATTATAATAACTATAAAAGCTTTAGATATTATTTAAAGAACTATTACTTTATATAAAAGGGAGGCCTACTATTATTAGCTATAAATAATAAAGATATCCTAAGGCTATCTAAAATAATTAAATTACTTAAGGATAATATCCGCTTTCTCTCTTATATTTAATAGAGAGACCTTATTACTAAGAAGCAAGTTGTAAACTTCTTTAACTAATATAAAGATATAAAGGATAAAAACGTTCTATAAGCTAATACCCTTAATCTTAGCGAATTTATTATTAAAATAGGCTATACCTTATTTAAGTATAAAGAAGCCGGCAGAAATATAATATTAGCAGATATTATTAAAGAACCTTAAGAGAGTAATAATAAAGCTATATTATTAGATAAAGATAATAAAGGTATTACCTTAATAGCTAATAATATCTAAATAGGCACTTTTACCTGCTTTAAGATTATAGCAAAATACGCTTAATAATAACGAAACTAGATAATTCTAGGAAAATATATATAAATCGTATATAATAAAGGCGCTAATATTAAAGCCGACTAAGAAAACTAGGGTACCGATATTTAAGCTGCTAAGAATAAAGAAGATACCTCTAATATTATAGATAATATTCTAACTATTATAACCGATATTAATGCCGATAATTCTTAAGATATACTAGCTAATATAGATAATTATTAGGTAAAGGCTTTAGCAGGAAAAGCTTTAATTATAAATAACTCTTAAGGAAAGACTTTAGCTATAGATAACTCCTAGGGAGCTTTAACTATAGATAACTCTTAAGGAGCTTTAGCTATAAATAACTTTTAGGAAAAAGCTTTAGCTATAGATAACTTTTAAGGAAAAGCTTTAGCTATAGATAATTCCTAAGGAAAAGCTTTAGTAATAAATAACTCTTAGGGAGCTGCCCCGATTACTACCGATATTAATACTCCGCCTACTGCCGATACTAATAATAGCAAGAACGAAGAGGAAACCGACGAAGAATAGTATATTAACCTAGATAAAGAGATTGTTAATAATATTTAGTAACCTAAAGAGAATAAGGATATTTCGAAGCTAAAGTCCGCGGACTTATTAGTATAGTCTATAATATTATTTCGTAAACGGATCCTCGGGCAGAAGTAAGGATAGAGAAATAAGGAGGACTTAGGAGGATATAGGATAAAAATAGGAAGTATAGACTAGATATAAAAATAGGAACGGATTATAAGGATTTTACCTAAGGATAAGTGCTTTTTTCGGATAGGGGCATATTGGAACCCTAACCTTAGGGACCCTACGTTTATCTTCTATATCTTAGACCGTCCCTCTATATTTCTCTATAATATAATATAATATATACGATTGCTCTACTGAACTGAATTGACTGCTATTCTAACGCGAATACCTTCGTTTTCGGGTTCTTTGAGCTTTGTGAGACCTTCTGCCGCCTGTCGACGTTACATAGTACCATGTCTACATTGGAACTTGGACGAACTGGAGCCGCGGCAATGTTTTTGGAGCCACTCTAACTCTGACCAACAATCAAGGAGCAATCCTCACGGCATTCACGGCCACCTTCATCACCATAGTCGCCTCTTCGTTTTGGAAAATCGCTTCACTATTGCTCCATAGATGCTTCTCGACATCCGAGCCAAGGGACGGTCTGCACCACCAACGCCAAGCTGTCCTTCGCAACTCCGATTCCGCAACATCAGTGTTTATCACACTCGCTCGCATGTGTAGGGCTTGGCGTGGACGAGCCAAGGGGACGGTTTCTCGGACGCTTCCTGTACTGTTCTTTGCTCTTTTCTGTGTTTGCGCGTTCACCGTTGCCAGTGGCTTGTCCTCGTGGATCACGCAGGACATGAGCGACGAGGTGCTCATTCACAGTCCAGGCTGCGGATACATACCGCTGGACCAGGACATCCACAATGTCGACCAAGTGGACATCCTCTCCGTCCTGGATCCCTACTTCGCAACCCAGGCTGCCAACGCTGCCAACTATGTTCAGCAGTGCTACTCATCCAACGCGACAGGGATGCTCAACTGCGACGAGTTTGTCACAGAGCGACTGTCAGCATCCGTCAGCACCAACGCAAGCTGTCCGTTCAGCAACGGAATTTGTCGCAGCAATACGTCGAACCTAGTACTGGACAGTGGTTATATCGACAGCCACACACACTTGGGGCTGAACGCTCCCCCTGACGCTCGGGTTCAGATGAGAACCGTCCTGAGCTGCGCTCCTCTGGTCACGGAAGGTTACAAGACCAGCTTCTCTGCGGAGTCTACCAATTACACGAGATATTTCTACGGGGGTGGATTCAACGATGCTGGGGGCAACTACACGTATCAAGTCGAGGACATTGCCGGGCAGTATCGCGATGGGTACGATGCCGGCTCAAATTACCGTCTTGAGTACGTGGGGCGTTTCCAAACCCAGACCTGTCAACTCAAAGCGCGTGTAGATGGCAGGCCGCTGACCGTTGCGCTTTCGTATAGGACATTCTACAACGAGCCCGCGCCTATTTACGGCGAGGGTGTGAGCGAGGGTTCCTTTATGCCCATTCCGGCCCTCCATCGAGAAGACGGAGACACCTACCTCATATTCTTGATCGGCAACGGCGTGCTCTACTGGGGCAGTGTGGAGGATCCCTGGTACCAGGCTCACGGGTCGGGTCCTAACCTGAGCAACAATATCGGCAGCACTGAGGCAGCCGTTGCCAGCTACATACCAGACGAGGCCGCTTCACCGCTCGCTTGTGTAGAGCAGTTTCAGTATTGCAATACTGCATACTCGCGAGATGCGGGATGCGGTCCCCTCTCTGGAAACGTCGCCGCCGTGCTGGACGCCGTAGCTCTGTTCAACACTACGATCGAGGAGCTGGAAAATGGCAACGCTACGACCGAGGCGGGCTCGAGGTTTGAATGGTTCATCGTTCAACAAGATGCGTCACCCATGCTGACGCATGTCCTGGGGAATCTGGGTGCACAAGCACTGGCATCGCAGTCGACACTCTATAAAGGAGTGCAGGAGGCTTTGCCGGGGAATCAGTGGCAGTCTGATGTTACCCATTTCTGGGCGACATCACTTGCGGGACTGCAAGCCATGTTCGTCAACACCGCGCAAGGGCCGGCCGATCCAGACCTTGAGGAAATCCGAGTAGGACCTTCAGACGCTGTCCAAAGGAGTCTTTGCAATAGTCAGGTAGGCACCTCTTGCTTCGAAACCGACGATATTTATAGTGGGGTGCATTCTAGGTCATTTAAAACTAACCCACCACTTACAAATAGAAGATTCGGAAGACTCAGTATACCTCATTCAGTTTGTTTGGGTTATACTTCACCCTCGTTTCCGGCGTCCTGATCATTGTCGCATCCTACACCCTCGAGCCCACGTTTGCCTGGCTTCACAAAAGACGCCAAAAATCATACAGCTATCTTGAATGGGTCTCCAACGAGACCCTACAGTTGCAACGTCGTTGCTATGAAGGAGCTGGAGCCGGAAGTTGGACCGGGTGTGCTGACTCCGTTCCTGTCACGGATGCTGGGACAATGTTGAACCTACTCGATGTTGAACGCGTAGACCATCCCGTATTGTCGATGGTGGAAGCATCCAACGACTGGATATCGAAGCTGCAAAAAAGCCCAAGTACAAGTGAATCTGAGGTGAAAAGAAAGAGATCCAACACTTTTTAAAGGTTGAATAATATAGATATCGAAGAGTTCAGGGACCAAGGACAGTCGGGAGTATCGGAGAGACACGAGGAGACTGTGACCAGCAACTTTCCCAGAGAAGACCATCTGTACTCGACTGAAGAACTAGCAAAGGAAAGGCTGGCGGGGTGAACCTTAGCGGAGTGGAGATCGGGATGCAACCCATTGTTAAGTGTTAAGTCGGAGCCTCCCTTCACGCCCACACTACCGAAAATGCTAGTTTGATAAGACAAATAGAATTAAATATTATATATATTATTTTATTCCATCAGTAAGTGGATTTTTGTTTTAAGCTGTTCATACTGGCCCACTTTAAGGTTGCATAGTCACAGACTGGATTGATCATTCGTTTATAGTATTATTTTTGGTGTCGATCACTCTCCGACTTATTAGACTATTTGTTTATATAGTATTTGGGTTTGACAAGCGTGTACAACTCAACCTCAATTAGAATCATTAGTCAGGTGCTCCAAGGCCGCCCCCCCCCCCCTTTGACCTTGTGCCAATTCCAGCAGGCGAGCAACCTGGACCATATATGCTGCAACAGTTTATGTAAGGTATTATACGGTCTCGCCCTTCGCTCGTGTCTTCTTGTCATGTATACGTGATTTTCTTCTTTCCAGGTAGATCTTGACGACCGGAATTGTGGCCAGAACACTGACGCCGGCGATGACCCAGGCCAGAATCTCAATGATCTTGATCTCGTGGCAAAGACTCAAGCCACCCTCGACCTGGCTCTTGAACTCACCGACACTGCTCGCTATGCCGGTGTTGGCACACTCGACGTATCCCCACATCTGGTGAATCAGAACACCCGATACGATCCAGAATATAGTTGAGACGACCAGGAAGATCTGACGAGTTGTCAGTGACAAATAGCCATTGCAGAGGAGGAAAGACATGCGCGGTAAGGATAGGTAGGGTGCAGGAAGTGAGCAAGGTTCTCGAGAGGCTTACTGTATGCATAGTGTTCATCAAGTTCTTCACTTTGCGGCAATGTGTGACGGCATAGATGGCGGAGAGGAAGATGGCCCTAGCGGAGCTGAAGATGAGGAACGCCATGCGCGCCTGTTCGGTGGAGTTCCGCCATTTGTCCTGTTTCTCGAGGTAGACGAAGGTATCGATGCTGAAGATCAACTCGGCCACCGAGAGCGCGAACATGATGGCAAAAAGGACACTGTACAGCGACCACGACGTTAGCCGCGCCGAAGTGGGATACCATTCGGCTGATGCTGCTGATGCTACAGAGAGTACAGTACGTACGGAATCTGCCAGCTGATTCCTTGAGAGCTGTTGCGAGACTTCTCACCCTTGTTCTGCTTGGCCTTGCCGAACATGGTGGCGGCCGTGGGTCAATGCGGCCCCGATGGGCTGACGAGAGAATGCTGCGAAGAGGGTGGAGGCGGAGGCGATGGTGAATTCGAGGGTCCGCAGAACGGATGGCAACTCGGGCTCCTCGACATAGTGACACTGTGACTGTGCTTTATAGATACAGCGGAGGTTGCAAGGGAAGCGTCTGTTCCAACGTCATGGCCAACCCGTCTGCAGCCATGCCGTCATCACGGGCCAGAATCAAGGACAGGAGCGTCTGTACCCCCTGTACTGTTGTTCTGAGGAAACACCGCACAAAGGCGCGCTGTCACGTTGAGCCTGTCTCAGAGCCCCCAATCAATACCCGCTGCTGGGCCTAGACTGAGGATCATCTGGCTTAGCTCCCGAAATCCACCCTCGCTTAAGAGTACCCATGGTCGTGTGATGCTGGGTTCACGTCGAGAGGGAGGTCATAATCCATGTCGCCGTCTCAAAAGTCATCACGACAGTCTAATTACAAGTTTGTTACTTGTATCGTCCGGCATATATCATTGAGCCGAGCACAGTGGCTTCCGTGATGAACTGCTCTCGATGTCGGCTCTTTTTTTCCTTCTTTCTTTCACCTAACCTTCTAACCTTGCTGCAATCATATTTCAGCCAATTCTCGACAGCGTTATTGACAAGTCCTCACATAGCAGCAGATATGTGCCCCCCCCCTGGGCCACCTCCACCGCCTATTGCTCACAGCACCCGCCTTTTTTCTCCCGACGCCTAGCAAGAGAGGATGGAGAGGCGAATGAGGTGTGCTCCTTTTGCCTCGTCACCTCATTCGAAAACCTTGCAAATATTCCGGCCCGAGAGAGATCCCACATGTACATTCTTGAAGTCTAGTAAAAGTATCGGAACAGGGGATTCTTGGGACCGTCTCCTAACGCCTCCGTTGGCACATCTTTGGATTGCCAGTTGACGTTCTGTTGCTTATTCCGGCGACGGTTGGCGATAGACATGTACAATCGCAACCCGATCACGAGCACAAGCGCGAGTGCCTCGATGCCGCATGTAATCCCCAGAGGGATCACGTATTGAGGGNNCCGTCCTCGGAAGGCTCGTTGCACTGGTGCCAGGTGTGAAAGAGACACGACGGCGTGTAGGCACCCATGGTGATGAGGAACGTGGCAAAGTAGGCGGGCCCGGTGCTCGACCGCGGCAGACAGGTGAGGAGGATGCAGCCGATGATGACGAGGACGAGCGACGAGGCCAGGTGGAACCCCCTCTCGCGGAACCGGTCGGACGAGTAGGCCGTGATCATCATGGCGATGGTGCCGCAGGCGTAGGGTGCCACCGTGAACAGGTTCGTCTTGACGGTGCTGTAGCCGAACCGGGCGATGATCTGGGTGAGGAAGTTGGACGCGACCGAGGCGGCCACGCCGTAGCACAGGGCGATGCTCGCGAAGACATAGTACCGCCAATCACGGAGCGGCTTGAAGAACCTCTTGGCGTCGAAGACGGTATCGGTCGCGGTGGATCCATCTTGGAGGATTCGAAGCCTGGCGACCTGTTTCTCGCGGAGGGACAAGAAGCTGGCGGTCTCGGTCGACCACGGGAGCATCACGGCCGTGAGGAGTGCGAATGCCACGGTGAAGGCGCCCTCGATGAGCAGAAGGATCTGCCAGCCCTTGAGGGGCGAGTCCATCTGAAACACTCCGTAGGCAATCAGTCTGGACGTGTCAGCTGTAGAACCAGAGAGTCTCCCAGAGTCTTCCCAGCGCAAGTCTGCTTCACACTCACCCTGAAAAGGCACCGGAGAGCGCTTGGCATGAGTAGAAAACGGCTATTCTTGCTCCGAGCTCGCCGCGCGTGTAAAATGTCGTGAGGTAGAAGATCAACGAGGCGGCAAACCCTGCTTCGAAGGCACCAAGCACTATCGACCATAGTCAGCATGCTCGTTCTCCACGATGCGCACCAGGTCCGCATCGTTAGTTAGTCTACTGACAAAGCCGGACGACAAGCACGCCCGCATAATTTGTGCAAGCGGCGTTTAACATGGCCATTGTTCCCCATCCTATCATGTAACCAGGAATGGTCCAACGAGGTCCAATCTTGCGCGTGAGCATGACACCAGGAATAGCCAAGGTACTGAACGTGATGTAAAACGTGGAAAGCATCACGGCGTATCCGTTGGTGGGGAAGCCCAAATCCACTGCAGGACTCGAGTGTCAGTTCTCATGCCAAAATTGAACACATGGACGACGGTGATCTAATTACCGGTCATGCCATCGGATTTGGCGTTGGAGATGTTGTTTCGGTCCAGTGAGTTGAAGAGGTAGCACCACCAGATGAACGGCAAGATCTTTGGTTGGAGATGGTCAGTACAGACATGGCCGAAACACAAAATGGCGTCGAAACTAACATGCCAGTCCAGCTTGCGAACTAAGAGCCTGTTCTCCTCTTCCGTAAAGGCGCCGACAGACACATCGTTGTCGTTGGCAACCGAGTGGATGCTGGGTGGGAAGTCATCTTTCTTGTGATGAGACCGTACTTCGACGTCGTCCGAGATGGCGACATCGCTATCGTGACCAGACGCCATGGTTCACAGCCTTCCGAGTATCGCGGGACTTTTGCAGGTCCTTAGGAGTTGAAGGAACAGACTTCTCACAAGACGGTGTGGCCGTACTGTCTGAAAGTGCAAACGAAGAGATCGCGCAGCATGATCAAGAGACGGTTTTCCGTCCATGTTGCGAGAGGTAAGGCCTAGGACATGTAAACCATGGCTCCCATATCTAGTGCTACCTCTCGTGTATCTCAATATTGCCTATCTGGACCTGGTTGGAAAAGCTGCGGATAGAACATGCAAGGGCTAATAAGCGGGGAAGGGCAACTTGGAGACAAGATGCGATAACACGCTGCCCTGAAAATAGTGGGGGGACGGGGGAGAGATTGTACGCCGATGCATATTGCGCGATACGGGCAACTGGATACTCTGGCCCGAGGCCGGAATAAGTGTCAATCACTGGGTTGCTAGGACTATTTCTTCGACCGTGTTGACAAAACTGGGCGATGCGAAGTGAACAATCGTCGGCAAATCAATCGATGGCTGCGAGGATCAAGCGTTTGGGAGCATAGGACGATTCCTTCGTATGGTGTGGTGAGTTGGAAGTCGATATGCCGGAGTTCTTTTCGACCTCCAGTTCTCTGGAACGCGTAGTTTGGCATAGGAGCGCCGTCCGCGATCGAAATATATCACGGATTCATCCACGCAGCTCGGATATCAACAAATGGACAAAGGGTCGCTGAGCGATCGTCAGCTGACAGCCTGGACCGCCTTCCAATCTGGTCCGGCAGCGCCAGAGTAGAGCCACCGTCCTAGCGTCAAGATATCCCAGACCTTTCGTCCGGTCTTTTGCTCAACCAAGCTCGAGAATGGCGGCATATTGGTGCACTCAAGCACGATCGCTTTGACTTTAGGATGGTTGTGGACGAGCTCCTGCGCTGCCTGGAGCACTTCGGCTGCCATCCCATCAAAATCATCTGAGGAAAACAATGTCAATAAAAAGAGAGAGACAGTGTACAGCTTCGCTTCACGTACAAGGCCTGCGTTCTTCGAGGACGGATTTGAAGATGGCCTCCTGGTCTTCAGGCACCCCGTACACTGGCGTGTCGGGGTGGGCGCCGACACTGGTGAAGTGATTGGGCGTCTATCCGATGTGATGATGTTGTTGTTGTTGTCAGTTCATTCATCTACTCACGCATGCTACGACGCATAATGGCGGCGACATGGGTGTCCACCTACCAGAGAAGTCTTCTTGTAGGTGATGACGCCAACCGAGTCAGCCGAGTCTGGACCGGGGAAGAAGGACTGCTGCAACCAAGCGACCTGCAGAAGCGAAGTGGTGCCCATGAAGGGAAGTCGGGTGGCTAGCAGCGGATGCATTGTCGCCAGCTGAGCGTGACGGGCAAGTTTCTTTCAGCATGATGCGCGTGATGTCTTGAAACACGTGCTGGTCGTCACTCACAAACCCGCACGAGGTGACAAAAGCCACGCAGCCCTCGTCTCTCATCATGCGTTGTCCCTCGCGCACGAAAGCGTCGACCAGTTCCTCACCCCATCCTCCCCCGACCACCAAGTCGCTGGTCGCCTCCTCCACGATGCGGATGACCACTGGTATGTCGCCCCATGATCGAGGGTGTCCGACATCGCCCGGCGGTCGAGGGAAAGTGGTCTTGAGCTGCAGGACGCCCAGCTTTGGGATTGTCGGCATGATTTCTCGAGGTGGGTTGATGTGTGAATGTCGTTGGCGGCCTGCTGAGACAAGGTCGAGCGGCGTCGAGAAAAGAAGTAGGCTCGCATGCCGAGATGGGCCGCCGCATGTCGGAGCTTACGGTTGCCGGACTACCTACTATCTCGCGAGGCCTCGCCGTGCTGCAGGTGAGATGGTGTGATGGGCCGGCTGCGGGTTTGGCATGCTGTGTTGGTCTTGTCGAGCTCTCTCCATGATATGAGGCATTGTGTGGGGGGGGGGGGGCAATATGAGGCAATGATTCACAGCCTCCACAAGGCGATTCAAGCTGATCCGATACCAGGTTGCCAGGGTATGCGTATAGCATCGTCGGCACTAAAAAAAAAGAAGGAAAAAAAAAAAGGCTTATGCCCCAGGAGCCCCTGTCCCGTCGGTCCAATGCAGAGGCAATGCAGAGGCAGATCTAGACTCTCGGGCCGCCCGGGCGCGGCCTAGAATGCTTGGTCCCCGGTGGAACACGTTAGATGGTGATAGTGTGATGTCGATAATTACCGTGGTGGCTTGGGTACTTGTTGTACGTACCGCAGCATATCACCCCAGGTACTGTGGCAGACCAAAAGAGAATACGAGTGGTGAGAAAGCGGTCTAGAATTATGCGCCGGTGACGCTACAGAATAAGGAGACGTCTGGGACGTTTTGGGCCTTTCGCAGAAGGGATGACGACACCGCGGTCAAGGCAACGTGTCTCAGGCCGGGTTGGCATTTCAGGGGAACCGACCTAGCCTGGGGGCTTGGGGCCTTGGGGCCATGGTACCTAATTTTAGGGGACTGGGCCAGCACACCAGCACACCACCAGCACGCCAGCAGCAGCCAACACGGCTGACGGACAGGCCGACTTAAAGTACCTAAGGTAGGTACCGCCGCTGTATGTCGGCATTGGAGAGCTTCGACAAGACCTGAACAGATTAGTTAGGGGTGGAGGGGAGGCTGGGGGGGGAGAAGAGAAGACAACACAAAAAAAAAA
>MUZH01003555.1:0-16255 GCA_003012965.1 Juglanconis oblonga
ACCCCACTCCACCCCACCCCCCATGGCTTTCGACGCTTTCCTGCCCTTCTCGCCGTGTTGTTCTCGGCTGAGAGCAATCTCCATCAGGATGAACCACTTCCCCGCGCCCGGCGGCAGGACAATCTACACGGCCCGCTTTGCGAACACGCGCAGCCTCTTTACGCCACCGTCGGGGATCATGATCAACTTGACGTGCGTGAACGGCCGATCCTTGACGCCCGACACGAACTCGTGCTCCTGGTCCGGCCCCGTCTTGCTCGCCCCAACCACCTCGATCCAGCCCTCGGCCGTGGCATCGGGCTCCCCCTCCCCTTTCCACTCGATCGCCTCGAGCCTCACGCTCTGCGGGTAGTTGCCCCGGAAGTGGGCCGTATCGACCACGAACCTCTGCACGAAACCCGGCGCGCCCAGCCGGATGATGGCCCAGTCCACGTGGCCCTTCTCGCGGGACCGTTTCGTCTCCCAACCGTCGCCCATGTCCTTCCCGCGGCCGGGCAGCACGAGGTTGTCCTTGGTCCCGAAGTGCTGGTCGCTGCAGGCCACGGCGACGCCGCCGTTCTGGGCGGCCGCGAGGTCGAACACGGCGTCCTTGTCTTCGGGGAAGACGGGCACCGCGTGGCCGAACAGGCGGAAGCGCGCGATGCCGCCGTCCGGGTACATGTTGAGACGAACGTGGGTGTAGCGCTTGCCGGTCGGGGTGTGGAGCCTCCAGCCGAAGCGCTGCGAGGGCCCGCACTCCTGGACGCCGAGGATGGGTTCCCACTGGCCCCTGTCGCCTTTCCAGGAGAGGACCTCGCTGTCGGCGTCGCTGTCGCCGGCGGCCGGGCGGAAGCAGCCCTCGACGGAGATGTGCGGCGCGTGGTTGCCGTTGAAGAAGGCGGTGTCGACCTCGATGCCGGTGACGGTGCCGGAGGCGACGCCTAAGCGGATGATGACCCAGTCGAAAGGGGCCGGGTTGTGGCGGCGTGTCTCCCAGCCCTTTGGATGATGTCGAGAGTCAGTCATGTGTAGCAAAGCAGGAGGGGTTTTAGTGCCCCCTAGTTAGGAGCCAGGAGAGCGCTCGCTGTCCTCCGGTGCCCCCCCCATGTCCGTAATCTCAGAACTGCTCGTAGGGAACAGAATGAGCGGGCTATGTCTCTCTCTTCCTCTCCCTCTCTCTCTGGTGGATCACGTACATCGTACCAGGCTCCAGTGTAGACCATCTTGCCTGGCTGGCGGATGGGGGCCGTGGGGGTGAGCAGGTTCGAGGCTTCGGCGAACCACTCGTCTGAGAAGCCGAGGACTTTGCCGCCCAGTGCGGCGGAGATGAGGTCTGCGAAGATTGTCAGTGGCTTGGTTCTCTTCTTCTTCTCCTTCCTCCACGGTCACGGTCACAACACGAGGTCGGCTACAAGAGACGAGAATCGGCTGAGGGTCTGCCAGCCCAGTACGGACCTATACAACTGGACCGGAAGGTCTTGTCGATGTCTTCGGAGGCCACCGAGGTGGCCGCCACGTCCTCCAGCTTGTACTCGATCTCGTCCGCCATAAATGCTGCCGGTTTTTTTCTTCTTTTCTTCTTCCCTTCTTCTTCCCCTTCTTTCTCTTTTGACTTTTGGATGTCTAAGCAAGGTTGAAGAAGAACAAGAAAAAGAAAAGAAGGAAAAAACAACAAGCTAGGACACGAAGAAAGGACGGCGATTGATTGTTCGGGAAATGTTCCACGCGAAGTGATGCTCATGGCATGGGGCCGGGCGCGATAGGCGACGGCCAATGACACGAGGCAATCGAGTAAAGATACGGAGAGATACGGAGCGGCTCCGGACCCGGCGACAAGGGGCAGAGGCGGCCGAAAGCGCGCCGAGGTCTCCCGCTGACCTTTAGCCTTGTACAGCGTATGTTTATGCCGAGGCCCCTCACTGGTCGCCCAGTCAGCCAGTTAGTCAGCCAGTGCGACCCCCCCCCCCACAAAGTAGGATCGCCCGCTAGGATGCTCCTCCCCGCTGTGGGGAGGAATGCAGGTGTGGTAGCCATGCAACTATGGGCACCGGCGCTGCAAGCTGCTAAGGTAATGCGACGGCTCTCATAGGCCCGTCCCAGTGCTCTCATCATCGATTTCAATGGCATCAGCGTCCAGCTCCCTGACAACCACACAACACGACGTTTCGTCGTCTTTTTCTCTTGCCTAGTCGGGCGTAGGTCGCGCAAGTCGCGCAAGTCGCTTACTTGCATTTGTCTATTACCGGAAGTTTCTCTCGTGCTCCTGCTACTTAAGCCGCGCCAGATCAGCCTCAGAGGATCGACTCAGACCGCGGCGCACCGACCTCTCAATAGACTTTTTTCCTCCTCCTGTCACCTGAACGACGCGCGACGTCAACGTCAGCTCTTCGTCTGCCTGCCTTGTGTCGGCTTGTGATATATAAGGTAGCGACGCTCTCTTTAGCCCCTGGAACCATCGAGACCGAGACCGAGACGACCGAGACGGGAAGCCCAAAGCCACTACTGTGCACCGAGCGACATCCTCAACGAACTACCATAAAAAGCCAGCGTGGACCGTGGGATCCTTCGACCTTCGACAAGATGGCTTCAGCAACAGGAATACCGGATCGCAACTCGGAGGTGGACGATTCCAACGGCGTGGGAGAATCGCAGCCTCTGCTCGGCCAGCCTGGAGACGTCTTGCAAAAGCCCGACGAACCCATGTACAAGAACCTCTACGCCGGTATGTTAGGCCATCATCTTGCATCGACTCCACTGCACTCCTACTAACACCAGCACCCCCCGTATCCACAGGAACCGGCTGGCTCGCCCAAGTCGGCGCCATCCTCCTCTTCGCGCTCGTCTGGTCCTCCGTCTTCAGCCACCCCCCGCTCATCCCGCTCTTCAGCCCGCACCCGCTCCTCCAGTCCACCGGCGTCCTCGCCCTCACCCAGGCCATCCTCATCCTGCAGCCGACCTGGACCGCCGCCGAGAAGGTCGTCGGCGCCCGCTACCACGCCGCCCTGAACCTGCTCTCCTTCGCCCTCTTCGCCGCCGGCGTCCTGCTCATCGAGGCCAACAAGATCAAGCAGGGGCCCGGGAGCCACTTCCACAGCGTCCACGGCTACCTGGGCGTCGCCACGAGCGTCGTGCTGCTGCTGCAGTACGTCGTCGGCTTCGCCATGTGGGGGGTCCCCGGTGTCTTTGGCGGCCTCGACAAGGCCAAGAGCGTCTGGAAGTACCACCGGATGAGCGGGTATGCGCTCTACGCCCTGCTCCTCGCCACCGTGGTCAGCGCCGTCTACACGGATTTCAACCTCAACGTGCTGGATCTCAAGCTGTGGACGGTCGTCGTCTCGGTCGTGCTGATCGTGGTCGGTGTCTACCCGCGGCTGCACCCCCGGAAGTTTGGGCTGAACATTGGGAGGAGGAGGGAGGAGGAGGAGTAGGAGTGGGAGTAGTAGTAGTAGTTGTTGTTGTTGCTGTTGTAGTAGGGCTACTAGTAGTTGATTGGTGTGGTTGATGATCACGGGAGCAGCGTGTGCATCATTATCATTGTGCCGTGAGTTTGTGCGTGTAATCAGGATCCGCCTGTCACTTATCTTTTGCTCGTTCGTTCGTTCATTCGTTCGCTGCGTCCAAAAAAAAAATTGATTGAGGAGGGGAGGAGAGAGGAGAGAGACGCGGCGTTCCGGAAGGTTCTCTTGAAGAAAAAAAAAGACGGTTATTGACAAGGGAAACCAAAGACCGACGTGCATCGTGCGCGCGAGGAGCATCTCACAAATCCAGAGGACCCCTCCCTGATAGCGTGGGTGAGTCTACTGAAGTACTCTTTCATGGAGCTATACCTATCCTTATCCCGCCCCTCCCGCCTAACCTTAAAATGTTAAATAGAGGAAGGTGTGTGTGTGTGGGGGGGGGGGGCGCAGCTGACATGTCTAAGGTTGTTGACACCACAACCTATCTACCTATGTATTTCAATCGCTGGGCCCTAGAAACAGTAGTTCCTTTTATCACCATTCTCTCCCATTGCCATCGTCTCTGTTCACCAATCTTCACACATACATGATAATATCACAAGCATAAAAAAAAAAAACGTTACTGAAATGCCCGCCTCCTCCCCTCTCCAAAAAGGGTGAACACCAATCCTGTCAGACACATGATGCATTCCATTACACATGGGCAGCACACAATGGCCCATCATTCTCTATCTGGTACGTAGGGGTAGTGAACCTTCCATCCATCACCATCTCCAATTTCTCCTGCTCGCCAATGTAGCAATAGCAAAAACTCCTTGGGGTTTCAAAACTTTTCTGCCAGAGGGAATAAACACACACACAAGACAAACGAAGATGAAACGTAATCAAATAAAGGTTGTCCACGAGGATGGAAGAACCTTACCAGTGGAAGAAAAAGGGGTAAAAAAAAGGTCATGACCGTCCATCCGTCCGTTATCCGCGCACAACGCCCAAGAGAGAAAAGTAGTAGTAGTAGCAGTGCAACCGAACCCGAACCGACCCCGGACCTATTGAACGTTGCCGGCCATACCCTCTTCCCCAAACGCTGACCAACCAAAATGCTCATGCAAACCATGGCAGTAATCATCCGTCTTCATTGCCATGATGCGAACGCGTGCTGGTGACCATCTAAGATGAGTACGCCTCGTGCGATCATGAAACCCACAATGATAAGAAGATGCGCCCTAGAAAACCCATCGGAAATCCGCCTTCCTTCTCTGCCCCTCCTATTCCCTTGCCCTTTTATGATTTCCATCCTCGACAGTGACGTGCCGGAAGCGAAAGTCGCAGGGGGGAAGGGAGGAACGGCATTGGCAGGTGTGCGTGCGAAGTGAAAAGCGGCGTACGATTTGTTGTTTGGTATCAGCGAAGTAGAAGAAAGTGACAGTGCCACAAATTTGTACAGGGCAGGACGGTCTTATTTTCTTCAAAAAGGGAAATATGAAAAAAAAGGACGTGGGATATCATGGAGCCCGAGAATGTGAAAGGAATGGGTCAAACGCCGGCGCTATGCAGCGATTTGTTTGTCTGTGTTTGTGTTGCTTAGGATTGATGAGGCAGTGTGAAGTTTGCAGATGTTCAGAAGAACTTCGACAGTGCTGTGGATAAGTTGATGAAGTCAACAGGCTTCGTGACGTAGTCACTGAAGCCGGCCTCGATGCACTTATCCTGAACGTCAGACATGACATTGGCGGACAGTGCAATGATGGGCAGGGGCTTGAGCTGATTCTTTTGCTCCCATTCTCGAATTTCTCGGCAGGCTTGGTAGCCGTCTTTTCGAGGCATATGGAGATCGCACTATACTGAATGTCAGTTTGCTAGGATTTTAAGACATTCTGGGACGTAGTGGTGCTTACCAAAATCAGTGAGTAGAACCCAGGAGGATGAGAAAACACGTTCTCAGTGCACACCTGTCCATCCATGGCTAAGTCAACCTCCAAGCCCACCTTCGCCAGGTACTTGCTGAGGACCTTCTGGTTGACAGGATTGTCCTCCACCAGCAGCACCTTGTAGCCCTTGTTGCCCATCCGCTTCTCAACCTCTTGGTAGCTCTTCTTCTGGTCCTCCACCAGTCGCTGAGCGGTGGACCGATTCCGGTCGACGCTTGCGTCTCCCTCTTTGGCGGGATCGAAGATGACGGCTAGACGAGAGGGTTTTACCGGCTTGTACACATACGTCAACCTGTCGTCTGCGACCAATTTCTCTTGAGGCGTGCCGGCTACCAGTCTCGTAAGATCCTGACGCTGAATGGAATCAGACAAGAGTACGACTGATGTCTTGGCGTTGATGGTCGACTTGTTGATTTCCTCCATCAGATGCAGGATCTCTTTGACTGAAGCTAGGTTAATCATAATGTGGGTGAAGATGACAGGATCGTCTCGGCCAATGAGTGACTCGGCTTCTTGAGCACTGCTCAGCGCTGTGATCTGATGAGGCACATCCTTGGGCAGAGTCATCTCGATATGTCGTGTCGTGGCTTCGCGGCTGTATGTCTGGGGACAGATCACCAGAATGGAAAACATTGGCGGACGGAATCCGGTGGCGTCCGATTCTGTTCGATCTTTCTGCTCGGTCTGTTGCCCTGTCGGCGGTGTCCTCGGTGAGTTACGCCCTGACGGCATTTCTAACTTCATCTGCGTCAGGTCCTGACCACTGACTCTCGCAGCCTCGCTGAACCGCGCCAGGCCTCCATTCGCTGATGAAATGGAGGACCTCGCCGTAGCCCGCGTTTCGGTTGAGGTCACCGACGGGTTCGAGCTTCCACTAGAAACGACTGCTGGTGAATCCTGGTTGACGGTGGGTGGGCTGCCGACTGACATTGAGCTGTGATGCTTGGTGATGGTGTACTGCTTGAATGGCTGCGTAGGAATGTCCTCGATAACAGCAGGGGTTGGAATCACCGGAGGGTTGCTTAACGCATCTGGATGGTCCTGTTCGGTGGGCAGGGTGAACTTGGCGGTAAATGTGAAAGTAGCACCTTGGCCCGGGACAGCGGTGCCCTCCATCATTCCGCCATGAAGCTCAACAAGTTGTCGAGAGATCACCAGACCAAGACCACTGCCGCCGTGGGCTCGGGTGCTGCTGCCATCGATCTGACTGAACGGTTTGAAGATGAGCTTCCTTTCCTCCTCGGTGAACCCTCTCCCGGTGTCGATGACGGCAAACTCAAGCATAACTTGGTTCTGCCCAAGGCCTGATGCTCCAGTCTTGACCTTGCAACGGCTGAAAACTTCTCCAGTTTCTGTGAACTTGACTGCGTTTCCAATAACATTCAACAAAACTTGACGAATCCGGACCTTGTCGCCTTTGATGTAAGTCGGCACATCCTCGTCGACGAGGTAGTTCAATTCGAGTCTCCTGGCAATAGCCATGGCTGATACCAATTCGTTGACGTCCTCGATAAGAGCTCGTGTGTGGAACCATTCGTGGTTGAGCTTCATCATACCCGCATCGACCTTTGAAAGGTCGAGGATATCGTTGATGATCATGAGCAGACTGTTCGCACTTGTCTGAATAGTGTTGGTATAGTCGCGCTGCTCTTCGTTGAGCGTGGTGTCCTGGAGAAAGCTGACCATTCCCGAGATGCCAATCAATGGGGTCCTTATTTCATGAGACACTAACAGAGGATGCATTTTAGTGGATGTCTACCTATGAGTTGTGGGCTAATTGCTTTGGGTGGCTGGTGGGTGAGCAGGTGGAAAAAACGTGAAGGGTTCACTTACTGTTACTCAAGAAGCGGCTCTTCGACTCCATGGCCTCCTTGAGCTTAGCCTCGAGCAACTTGTGGTCGTTAATATCGGTTGCAGAGCCGAAGTACGAGCTCACACCAGAGCCGAGACTCGCGTTGTCGATCTCGACACTGCGCACCAGATGCCATCGGTACTCTCCCGTCTTGGAACGAAGTCGAATTTCCGTGGCGTAGGACAAACGGCCGCTGCTGTCCCTGCCAACCTTCACAACCCCTGACTTGGCAAGTTCGGCCAGGTTGGCGGTCGGCAGTCCGTATACCGATTCGCTGCCGGAGCTGTTGTTGCGCGAGAGGGGGCGGTGTACACCCCGGATGGTACTGCTCGGTGATGTTGCCTGCGGTGAGATCTTTGCGGCCTCTGCCGCCTTGGAGAGCTCCGACTCGACCTTCTTGCCCTGTTTCTCTTCGGCTTTCCCTGGGGCCGCTGGCGACAGTTTCGAGACCGACGGAATCTGGCATTTTGCGAGATCGTTGGGATGCACGAAACCCATGAAACCCAGGCCAAGAGCATCCTCTTCACTCTGGCCAGTGTAAGAAAGCCACTGTTCGTTGGAAAACGTAATACCTTCATCCTCGGTCGCTGTGAAAATGATTTCAGGAATGAGGTTGGCAAGCAATCGGTGCTTCGCCTCAGAAGCCTCAATTTCCTGCTGCCGGACAACCTTGAGCTCCGCCATAGTCTGCTCGTGGATATCGGTATAGCTCCCCAGGTAGTAGACAATTTCATTCCGCCTGTTTCTGCAAGCCACTACCCTCGCAGAAAAGCAGCGGTATGCCCCATCGAACCGTCGTATACGCACATTCATCTGGAAGTCTTCGCCGGTTCTGATCGCACGACCCCAGACATTTAGATAGGTTTCGCGATCATCGGGATGTATGCTGGCGTACGGATCCGCGTAGAGCTCGCCCAGTGTCTGACCACGATAGGCTATGTACCGACTGTTCACCCAGACAATCCCGCCGCCTGGCAGACTGGCAACGAAGAGCTGCGCAGGAAGAGAGTCGAGAATGAGCTCCCTCAACCTGTCTGTCGGCCAAGCCATTTCCGGTGGATTTACAGAGGTTGACTCGGTGCGAAAGAGAGCGCCTCTTGCAGGAAGTTTAGATCCCGGTGGCAGTGACTGGAACGTTGTCGCGAAATCTCCACCGTATGAGTGAAGTTTTCTGTGTCGTTGCGGTGCCTGCGTCGTTATGTGTAACCCTCTGGTCTCAGCAGTCCGCTCTTCCTTTTGACCTGAAGACGCATCTCTGCCCATCAAGCGCTTCGAGGCATTGATCGGCTGAACATCCTCAGCTGCTTGCCCGGACTCATCTTCAGCGGTGTCTAATTCGGCAACATCAGGGCTCAGACGACCGGAGTCAAGTGCCCCCGAAAGCCTCAAGGATAATCTGTGTTCTGACGATATGCTGCCCCTAGAACCTCGTCGGACTCGTTGTTGAGCTGGAGACGGTTCTATCTTCCCGGAAGACTTTGGCTTCGTTGTGAAGTAGCTATCGCCACCACCAGGAGCAGGACTTGAGACTGCAGGTCGCTTGTCGGTGACAAGTCCGAAACCCATCGACTCCCATCCAGGAGTGCCTCCAGGGGTGCCCGCAGCGCTTCGTGATTGCGTGGAATACTCGCTTGGGCTGGTGAGACTGCCGGCAATTGAGTGTTCTGCTACTTCCTCTGATGCATAGTTTAGGATTGCAGGATCTGTGATTGGTCTCCCATCTGGGTCTACCGCACCAAATCCAGCAATACGCGGTCTCCGGTGGTGCATGCGAGCAACCTCAGATTCCAGGGTGCTGTAGTGGCGACAGAGCGAGAAAGACGTCGCGAGGTGGGGTGCCAAGTGCTCAAGCGAGTATCGCAGGTTCGATGGGTACGGAATAGTGGTGCTGAGTATTGACAAGATGGCGATGGGGGTCTGCTTGTCCTTACGGAAGGAGTCACGGTCAGTATACTTGTCGTCGAAGTCCTTGTCGACATCTGCGGCAGTGTCTTTCCCTCGGCGCGACGACTTTCGCTCCATAAGCTTGGGATCCAATTTGAAAGTGTCGGATGCCCTTGATAATATTGGGTGTTTCAGCGGGATGTGCAACACTGTCCACGCATTGTCCACCCCGATAGCTTCTTGTGGTCCTATCGCAGAGTAGTCCGGAGTTCCCATCATGGGGTCGAACGACGACTCATCCACGGCAGCATCAGCGAAGAAGGGATTGTCTTTGGGGTCAGCCCTTATTGCTGGTGACGGTGCCTGCGCTGTGTTAAAACCCTGTTGTTTCGGAGCTTCGAGTGATTCATTCTAGGTATTTCTCCAAAGAGGGAAATAGGGCAACGTTCCAGGGAGCACGAGTCACTTACCGGTGATTGACTCCAGGGTGACGGCGGAGTCTGTTCAAACTCCTCATATGACGGTGTCGGTGGCCGACGCGGCTCTCCCTCTGAGATCATCTGGTCGATATTTTGTGGCCCAGACCTCCGTTCGCGAGGTGGCAAGTTCATCGAGTGAGCAGAGCTGAGGATACTAGAGAGCTTGGTGGAAGATTCATGTCGCAGCTTCTTTCCTTTCTTTTTGTGACCTTCTGGCGAATGACTTCGTCCTACCTTCTTCACGTCTGGCATCTTGACTGGGGCGGTCTCCTTAGGATATGGGTAGCTCCGAGTCAATGCGATGACACGCCCCCGCTCCATTACTTTTGCCACGCCGTGATGGTCAATGAGGGGATCAGCCTCGTAGTCCAGGGCCTGAAGCAGTTCAAACACCCTCCCCTGGATTTCACCCCCTGGTGCTCGCGCATCCAACATATCTGAGATCTCTTGTTCTTCTGCATCATGTTCCGCCAAAGCCTGTTTATTGAGTCCCGTGTGAGGCATATTCTCCCGAAATCGCTCGGCGCGCGGAGAATCGGGATAGAAGCTCTGGCTCCGAGGAAACAGGCCAGGTCTCTTCTGGAAGGGCGACGGCCTCATCGATGAGACTTTTTTTTGTTGCTCGTCTTCGAACGCCGTGTAAGAGTGTCGCGAAGACATTTTGGGACGCATCGGTATTTGCATTTTGACAGTGTCATCACCTGCTGCCGAGGGTGGTTGTGAGCCGTCGCCCGTGCTGCTGGGCATGAAACTGCTGCCTCTCGCCAGATACCCCATGCTAAGGCTATCCCCTCGACGCGCGTTATAAGTGGCTTTCTGACCCCATGGAACATTTTCCAGATCTGTAACATCAGCGGGAACAGCCAAAGTCAGTCTTTCCGCCTGGTAATACTCGGTCATTATGTAGACGACAGTCCTCCACCAAGCCTCCAGACCCGGCTCCGAAGCCAGCATCAACGACAAGTCATAGAGATCCGGGGTAGGGAAGTCCATGCTATCTCCTTGTTGCGATGCTTGAGATGCACCAGCAGGGCGAAACGCCATGGTCGATGCTGGAGTGGAGGGGTTGGACATGAGCGTGTCCTGAGCCCGAGGGTTCCCAAAGGTTGCGGTCGCTGCGGCAGATGATGCCGGAGAGCCTGGTGCGGACTCAGTCGGCGAGAGCGTGGTGAATGGCCTGTGCAAAGAGGAGGGGGCGTAGCCAGGCGTGCCGACTCGGGGGAATGGATAAGAGGGTGTCTTCGGCATGAAGCCGGGAGTGACGCCCCCGCGGATGGTCTTGCCGGACTCTGCGGAGGCATTGGTTGACGAAGTTGACGTTCCCGATGAGACCTGGCTGGGTGGGCTTGCGGCGTACTCCTCTAGTATTGGCGACACTCTCTTGGGCAGATGAGCCGAACCCTGGCCGTACTTCGCACCGAGCACATTCCGCTGCATGTCCTTGGCCAGCCGTTCACGATATTGACTCAGCTGGCTGGCAGAATCCTTGTGCAGCCTGAGCTCATGGAAATTCCTCGTATCCGCTTCGCCGCCTGCCTTTTCGGGTGAAGGTGATTGTTCTCCGCCATGGACCACGGACCTCCCAGTAGCAGCAGTCTTCCCAGATGTCCCGATGGGGTTTGGCGAGCTCTTGGTGGCAGCAAGGATTCTCGGGTCCTGAAGGGGCGGTTGGCCCTCTCTTACGGTGGAGCGATCGGACATTAGCGTTGACACATCTCTTCGAGAAGGTGAAGAACCTCTATGCCCATGCTCAGTCGAGACACTGTCGGATTGCTGGTCCTGTGAAGTCTTGGATGGTGAGCCAGGAGAAAAGAGCGAGGGGCGCGGGTTGGGCAGGCCTTTCTTGCTCTCGGCGCTGGAGTTCGACCGTGGCATGCCTCATTCGTGCTATTCCATCCGAAAACCGTTAAGACACAGTGAAGCAGTTGCGATTGTGTGTTATTGTGTCCTTGTCGTCGATTCTGCAACATGTATGACTGCCCCGGAAGACGGCGCGCCGGTCAGGTCAGAAGGATTGCACCGGGCAAAGAAGGGGAGGGCTTCGTAGGTGAAGGCAAAGGCGAGGGTGAAGGCGAAGATGAAGGCGGAGGCGGAGGCGAAGGAAAAGGTGAAGGCCAAAGCCAACAACGATGGTGACGTGACTGACGGTGGGTGTTGGAAGACGGGCGAGTAGAATTGGAGGTCGACGGCGATAGGTGAGCAGGTTAGATAGGAGGGGTCAGTCTGATGGAGCAGGGCAAGACGTGACGACTTGACACTACAAGGCCAGGTCGAGCAGGTTGATGAGGGTCGTCGCAGGAGTGTTCCAGCTGTCGACTGATGGGATTCCGTTGGCGGAGGGCTGGGCCAAGGACGGACGGGGCTGCTGGCAAGCGACAGGCCAAGTCACGGTCGCGGATGGGGTGGGTGTGGCGACCAAAGACTACCTAGGGAATGTTCAGGTTTTCAGGACCGAGGCGGTGCAGGTGGGCAAAAGGGTCGCAGGAGAAGGGTCGCAGAAGCTAGGTCGCAGGTCGCAGGAGCCAGGTCGCAGGTCGCAGGAGCGCCGGAACGAGAGAGACTGATGACTGCACGACGAGTTGCGAGGTGAGTTGCGGTGCCTTGAAAGGTTGGAAGGTATGACGTAGCGCGGGTTCTGCAGCTGCAGCTGCAGCTGCACCACCACCTGTAGTCACCGTGCAAAGGGCATAGGGCAAAGGCCAAAAGGGCAGATCCCGAGAAAGCGTGAGACAGCGCCATACACCAGCAGCAACAGACCACAAACAACACCGCCTGAAGATGCAACAGGCTGGCAAGCTGGCTACCCAACCCAGGTACCTAATCTGACCGTCTGATGGGATGCAATGCAGCGGACGCCAGCGAATGCAGGTCAATGGTATCACGAAACGTCGACTATGCAGAATTGGCAAAATTTCCATCGGAAAAATCAACACTGCACGGACCGTGGTTTGGCTGGTTAGTTCATCATGGGCCAATCCTGATTCGGGGTTTCTTCTTTCTTCTTCTTCTTCGGGTGCCTTACCTGGTCGTCATAACTTCCAAGGTTCTTCTTAGCCAGTTAGCCTCGCCTAGGTAGTGCCAATCTGCCACCTGCCACCTGCCACCTGCCACCGGGCACCGGGCTGCCACCTGCCACCCCGCGACCAGCCGCGTTACGCACCTCACATGCACCTGTGATGAGTGAGTGCATCGTCCCAAATTTCTTTTCCTTTTCCTCGAAGTCGTCAGCATGATCCATCCTAGAAGCTTCCATCTACTTTGTTCCCGAGTCTGGGAGTACACAACAGCCTGATGGTCTGATGTCGTCGACTAAGTGCATTGAACCCCCCTCCGAAAGAAATGACTCGCATCAAATCGAGATGTACATAGTACCTACTATGGTAGGTTCTAGGTAGCTTGCGAAATACCTCAGGCATGAGGGTGAGGATGAGGCTAGCTTTTGGTTCAGTTTCGCCAGCAAAGTTTGCCGCTTGTTCACAGCAAAAATGAATGATAAAAATCTAAAAGATCTCAAAAAAAAGAAAAAGGAAGGGAATAACCAAACAAAGAAACCCCCCAACCATGAATGTTGATTGACTGATCATATCATGCACATCACGATACTAATACTACTTGCTTACGGGACAGTGTTAGATGTTGCTGACGTACTACTTTAGCACTATGTCGGCTGACAGGTGTGGTCGAAAAGGGGGACGTCGGAACCCTACGTCATTTGCAAGGGTTTCGCGGCACAGCGTCAAGACAGCGTCAGCCAAGAACGGGACCGCAGTTGACGACAGTGGCGGCACTCCTTCAACTCTCTCCCAGATTGCTGCTATTATAGTACCATCGTAGCGATTCTCGTGATACTCATCAACAAGTCAAGCGCCGGCGAATCAAGCATCCGAGTCAGACAAAGGCTTCCAGCAAGCGGCGCCAAGCAAAGAGCTCCTCGGTCGAATCCTCTGGCGGCTCTTCGTACCGAAACCGTAGACGCATGTTGTCTCGTCCATGGGGTATCCCGTCAACATCGCGTTATCATCCGACGTCTATCGAAATCTCTGTCCTGGCAAGTCATTCTGTTGCTCTTCGCCGTGTTTCGCAACAGCCTTATTATTCTCACACGAGACCTCGGCCCCGCTGCTACACCGGGTCTTGTTTGCGCAAATGACCTGGTTCCACCGGCACACAGGCTCTCTATCTCCCCGTTGTCTTTCTTTCTGTTCTCGACCAACTTTTCTGGCCGCCACGCAGATGCGTCAGCGTCGCAGGGAAGACGAGCCTGCTACTTCAACCGCCCAACCCTGTGCCTTCCCCCTGTCGTGGCCTTAGGGGTTTGGGGAGCAAGAAGCACGACATAACGCACGCGCAAGACCGTGGTGCGTGCGCTCCACGCGATATCGAGATGACCTGGGGATGGACACCCGTCCAGTTCCAATCTTCCGGATTCTGGGGCCTCTCACCCCGCAAGCGCGGACGGAGGAGAGGACCCCTAAATAATTTGTTGCTTCCCGCGCCCCCTCCACCCCACTGTCAGCCGTCCTGCCGTCACGCCTTCTGGCCTTGTTCCCAATTTTGACAGGGCACATAGCGTCACTGCCCCATCGAGTTTGTTCCCTCGGACGGGAAGTGGTCCTGGCGGAATCTCTCATGGGGTGGAATCTTGGTGATCTTTCACTAGGAAAATACTGTCCGGACACGCGAGAGTGGACGATGCCGCGTTGGCTCTCGTGTCCATGACTTACGGCAGTCCTATCCTTGATTTTACCCTTGATATCTCTCGAGGGAGGATGTCTCATGACGCTGCTCCCTTAGGTACAGTACCGTGGTGCTTGGGCGGCGTGCAGCTAGCTCCCTTGGCAACGACGTCGAAGACTGATAATGAAGATCTTTCGCACGGGAAATTGTTCCTACATCTATTTTCCTGTCTGTTTTTATGGGGGGAGGGGCACGATTCCCCGAGGACCAAAGTCTTGTTCAAAGATCTCCTTTGGAATCCCGAAATATTGAGCACGTGCTCGGTGTGCATGTACATCGCGCGCTCGCTTCATCCACCGATGCAAGCCAAGTTACCTCAAGCTCGCATGTTGCGGTTGCACGCCTGCTGGTGCTACTCCTCTTTCCCACAGTACCTACCACCTCCACCTGGCGTTCCATGATTCCATCCTGTCGTGGACTATCATTACGAAGCAGTCGTCCAGATAGCTCTGGTCAGCGGCCGTCATCAAGCTTCCAAGAATGGCTGAGTATGCTCCTTCGTTGGAGGATTGCGAATATCGAGGCTATTCGCAACACACGACTCCAAGATGGAGGGACATCAGTACGAGTAACCCCCAAGGTAGGGACGGGTAGGGGAGGGTAGGGAGCCCCCACGGCGGTATGGTCAGGGACGTGAGCAAGATAGCGTCCCACGGATGCATCGGTGCACACAGTTCGCGCAGGGGATCAAGACCCGCAGCGCAGGGCAACGGTTATGGAGGCGTCTGTGCGTTTTCGGCCGATGGGAAGTCCTACATACCGCAGAAGCCTATCGTGACCTACGTCGAGTGGACGGTCAGCAAGCAGAAGTGGACTGTGTGACATTCCTTTGTATCGTCCAACACATGCCCGACAGACAGCCTTCACCTTGTAGCGAGTGGCTTGGTTGTGTACCTCCTCACGGCTTGTTCGGAGCCCGTTTCTTGTTCATCAACCACGTGGTGACAGAGCTTGCTGCCTCTTCTGAGCTTGATCGACTGACGAGCTGTCTCTTGGATGAATTCCTACGATCTACATACTTTTCGGTTCAAGCACGTGAGTTGGACTTGGTAGTGGCAAGAATCTCGCAATACCAGAAGAGAGGTGTGGATGACAAGACGAGACCAGCCTGGCAAGGGTCTCGAGAATGAGGGGACTCCCCCAAGTCATGGGAATCCGGTGTTGGACCCTTTCAATTACGAAAGCGAGCGACGTGCGGCGGCGATGAGTGGATTTCCATGTGTGTCTTGCCTTGATTGGCTAGGTCTTTAGCCAATATTTCTTGCGCGCATTCTTCCTCCTCCTATGGCCCCTAAATGATCTTGACAAGAGATAATGCCATATGAGGGCCAGGGACAACGGACTGGAACTATAAGAGCGTATTCGAGATCGACACGAAATTCTCACCCGCCTAAAGACACGGCCCCACGAAAGCCACATCCACTGTTATCGACGATGGGTAGGTATATATAGACAGTGAGCACCGATGAATGGAATTAAGACCGACATAAAGAGCTCCATACCGGTGAAGTAAGTGCCAACCCACTCTTCCACCCCCTGTCAGACCACACATCTTTCAGGGCGGACCCGACGCACGGTTTTTCCAGCGCGCCATGTACATACTAACGTAGTGGCCCATGGACCGGATTTACGAGACCGTCGATTCATAGTTGCAGTGGATCAGGATGTCCTCCAAAAATTTATGAGATGTTAGCAATTACCATACGACGACCTCCATGAGACGCAGTGCCTAGACGCGCGGGTTCTCATCGAAAGGGGCACTTTACTGTAGGTTATTGGGGCCAGATTGAGTTCATAGGTATGCCCAAGTACGTATGAGCTGATCAGTACACTTGGTGTGGACTACAATTTCGGTACAAATCATGCACTCGGACACCTGAGTGCTTGAAGAGGAACGGCGTCAGTGGCAGATAAAGTCATGATTCTTTTGTACAGCCC
>MUZH01003556.1:0-16261 GCA_003012965.1 Juglanconis oblonga
CCCCCTCCCCTTCATGCTCTCTCCGTCCCCATAGCTCTTGTGACTTCAAACAAGGCTCGAGTATTAGGCCGAAAAAAGGGTGGAGTTCCGAAGGGAAAGGAATGTCGGCTGACCTGGAAACTACAGTACAATTCTGTCACCTCCTACTTCTTCGTGGCCGCCATGGTCATCATCGCCCCCGGATTTCTCCTCGTGTACTTCCTTCCGAACCAAAAACTCGGGTACGTGTCAGAATCATGGAATGAATACCTAGGTACCTACAGGCCAGAGGGTAAAAAAGCAAACTGACAGTCCCACAGTGATAGCCAGAACCTCGTCGAGCAGCATGGTATGCTCGCCAAGAAAGACCTTCGCACCAGAGAGACAGCTTCACCGGAAGTCGTGTTGGAGAAATAGGATCAGCATGCTGGCAGAGAGAAGCACAGGAAACGGCATCCCCTTGTGTTTCTTACAGGATCGGGGCAGCACCGTCCGGGTTCGAGATGGAGGACAGGCAGTGCTTGGAAGATTGTCCCTTGGGTGACTGGCCAACAGGAGCTTAGAGGTATCTTACAGGGGCTTATTCCACCGTGGATTAGACCGCATCTTCTCCTCCTCCTTTACGGGAGGATTGACATTTCACAGGTGATTATTCCACCATACCCATTATCTCACAAAGAAGGGAAGCATATACACAGGGACGGACTTTTGCAGCCATGGCATCAACGTAGTTCCGGTCCATAATACGATATCATCATCATCATCATCATCATCATCACCACCACTCGGGGCTCACTTGCAAGTCGTGGCTCCCTGGCTGCTCCTCCGGCTCTTCAAACGTCATCAGGTCACCACCATCCTCTTGATGGCCTCGCTCTTCCTGCACATCCACCTGCTCCTCACTTGGTGCGTTGTGGTGGCCACAACTGCATGGGAGGCTAATTGCTGTCAGTTTGCGTCCCGCAGGAAACGTATCGAGGTTCGAGACTGGGGCAGAGACCCTGCGAACTGCGTTGCTGTGGATGCCCGTGTAGGAGGAGGAGGAGGAGGAGGCGTGGGGCGGTGCGACGGTCTGAGAGGTAGTAAAGTAGCTTGACATCTAACCTCTGCCCTGACCCCGGGGTATACTTTCACCGTGTAGTATCTCCCCTAGTAGTAGTATAGGTAACCTTCCCACTCAATCCGGGAAAGTGCAAGAGCCAAAGCACCACAAGACACATTCATTCATATCAGCTCGCTTGAATTTCATCCATGAAGATTGTTCCATCACCCAGACAGACATCTGAGACAGACATCTGAGACAGACATCATCTGTTGCCTCATTTCTTTCACACACTAGATGCCAACCGCCAGCCGCCCGCCAACCCTCTACTGCCCACCATAGCCATCATCCCTATAGCCAGCGCCACGCCGCTCCACGCCCAGCCCGCATAGAAGCCAAAGCTCCTCATCAAGGCCCCCGACACCGGCGCCCCAAACAGCAGCCCGAAGCTCATGCACGTCGACGCCATGCCCATCCGCGTCCCGATCCGATTCGCATCCGCCGTGAGCCGCGCAAAGATGGTGGGCTGCAGCGAGAAGAAGGCGCCCGTGAAGAAGCCGTACAGGATGACCAGCACGAAGAGGCCGGCGGCGGGCCGGGGCGGCCCCGCGTTCAGGCACAGCACCAGCAGGGCCAGGGACAAGACGGAGGCGACCATCATGTTGAGCGGGCCGAGGCGGCGCGTGGCGGCGGGGATGTTGGGGAGGATGCGGCCCGGGACGGAGGCGGCGTTGAGGACGGTGACGAGGTAGGTCGCCACGCTCTCGGGCAGGATGTGCTCCTCGGTGGCGTACGTGGCCACGTAGAAGAAGGTCGTGTAGAGGCCCAGGAAGGCGAAGACGCAGCCGAGCACGAACAGCAGGTACGGCACGTCGGTCAGGGCCGAGCGGTCAAAGAAGGCGCGCTTGGCTCGGGGTCCGCGCGCCGGGCGCATCACGATGTTGGAGATGCCGAGGGTGATGAGGACGACGAGGGCCACGCTGAGACTGGTATATTTGAAGCCAATCAGTGGAATCAAGCACTTGATCATGATGGGGTACACCACCCTAAAAAGAAGACCCAAAGAAACACGTTGGCTCGTCAGTCTGGGAATCTCTCACACACGCGCACACACACACACACAGACAGACACAGACACACAAGGATGGACAGTAGGAGTAGTAGACAAGGAGGAGCATCTGTCTGTCTGCCAACAAGCCAGACTTACCCGCCAAATCCGCTCGCGGAGACAATGATGCCGTTGGCCAGCGGCAGCCTCGTGGTGAACCACGCAGACGGCACGGCTACACTGGGCACGGCTAGACAGCCCATGCCCACGCCGACGCAGACGGCCTGGGACAGGATCAACTGCCAGTACTGCGTGCAGAGCCCCTGCGTGATGGTGCCCAGCAGGATGAGGAACGAGCCGCCCCTGATGAGAAGCTTGAAGTAGCCCCGGTCGAAGATTGGGCCGGCCAGGAAGCCGAGGAAGACCATGAAGAAGCTCTGGACCGCGCCGATCGAGGACACCTGGAACGAGCTGCTTGTGCCGAGGATGGACCCTTCGTAGTAGACCTGGTAGCTCCCGTAACTAGACACAATTCCTTGGGAACGCGAAAAAGCGGTTAGTTAGTCTGCTGCCCGTGTGAACAAAAAGTCGAAGTTGAATTGGTCGGATTACCCCAGGTGTTAAAATACATGAAGAAAGCGCCCAGAACCTGGAGCCAAGCCTGCAGTCCCCCGTTGGGCGGCTCTTCCTTCAGAAGAACCATCGCAGAAGAAGCCGACGACGGGATTTCTGCCGGGCCATGCTCTTCTCTGACATCTTTCTCACTCATCTCACCGCTCATGTTGGAGAGGTGGGCTTGGTCTTTTCTTCTTCTTGTTCTTCTTGTTCTTCTTCTTTTTCCTCCTCTTCTTGATCTTGATCTTGATCTTCTTCTTCTGTCTTTCTTTCTCGCAGATAGGCCCAAAATGCCTCTCCCCGAGTATGAGGTTTATGATAAGACAAGCACAAGCTCCATCCTCTCGAGCTCCACCACCCGCCCACCACTGCGATTGCCAGCGCCCTGCTTTTATATGTACTTTGAACTCCCCTATCAACCCTCCGCGAAGCGTCCCGCCCCATCCCTCACCATGTCATACCATTCTGGGTTCCGGACTCCACTAGACCGCGATTCGGAAAGTTCGCGATGGATCCTGCTGCAAGCGAGTCGAGCGGTCCGGCCGTCGTCTCCATGACGACTTTCTTGGCAAGTATAACAAGGCTCAGCATACGTGGCACAGGGCAGAATGCTCCGAATCATTGGGAACGGATGCCCGTGGAGGAGTCAGGTGTGTGACGTTGGTGTTTTGGGGGGCCCGACAGCTGGAGCCTTGCGTACCCTGATGCAACACCTCTGGTATCGTCGGGTTTCCTAGAGACCACGGGCGCTCGTGGGTGAAGTTCCGAACTGACCTTTCTGTTCTTTACTCTATCGGGCCGTTGATCCACTCCTGCGCAAAATTCACTCCTTCGGAGTTCCTTCGGCATCGCGCCGAGGTCCTTTACTTGACCCGTTTCTTGATGGCATTTGTCTTGTCAAGAAGCTGGAGACTCCGAGAAAGTCCCATGAATAGGTACGTAGATATCATACCGGCCACGAACATCTCTCACCCCCCCCCCTCTTCGGTCCTTCGGGTTCCACTTGGACTCTGGGCAGTTCTGAGTGGACAGGCTCTACATAAGAAGCCGTTCTTATGCTTGTTAGGCTATGCAAAGCATGTTGCTTGCACCTACTAGTACCGAGCACGCTCGGGATCATTAGCGTCAGTTCATGACTCGGAGGAAAAGAATTCTGGAGCCTGCTAGCTTCTTATCCATCCTCAGAAGACTTCCACTGTACCCGCAAGGCTGTAGAGATGGGAAGAATGAGGGAATGTCACAGGATATGGGACAACTGTAGGTATGATCGACCCTCTACTGCTGTGGACATACTCTCAGTTGTGTTTGTGTTGAATCTCTGGCTGCTTCACCACCCTGTTCTGCCCTAGTCAGGTAGGGAGGGTCTTCAACACTGAACCTGCGGAACGAGGTCTCAGGTAACGCTACGTGGTGTCTGTGGTCCAAGCTTGCTATGTACTCGCCCGTGGGGCAGCCAAATAACTACTGCGCATTTTGGTCTCCAAGCTATACTCACTATAGATAGTAAAGACACTGCCAATCCTATGTCGAAATGTTACAAGTACCCGGACGACTCTGATCCTGGCTTAGCTCTGTGAGATCCTTAAGAGTCCTGCTGCAACTCCACTAAGCCACTGCTTTTACAGTCCAAGTCACCATAAGTTGCTTGATTCCGCACACTCTGGCAGGCTTACTGTCTTGATCAAGTCTAGTTCGTCTTTTTCATTTTCTCCTCTCCGCCACTGATACTGGAGTAGTCATGAGTCAAAATTGTAATAGATAAAAAGCTCAGGATCAGGTGCCCAAGAACACCTGCAGTGGCACCAGTTTCGGTAGGCAGCACCGTCCCAGTAAAATCGGGTACCTGAAAACATGCTATCGTAGCCACCTGTAGTATTATAAATAGCGGGAGATGTGACTGTGACCAGAGTTGTACAGCTGGGGTTAACTGAAATCATAGGACTGATGCCAGCCTCACAAGCGCTCTTGACATGAGTAGAGATGAGAGGACCCTGTGTCTATTACTCATGAATCCCTATTTATACTTCAGGTTATGGCAAATATGGTCAACTACAATAGGAGGAGATTTGTAAGATTCCTTTGCAGTTCCACTAAGTGAATGGATGATAACTGGACTGCATCACACCCTACAAACCTTTGTCACTTGCACTTCATGTTATGGTTCCCAAGTCAGTGGTTTCCAGTATATGAGCAGTTCACCAGAGACTCAGACACCTGTATACCTAGGCAGATGGTGGCACTCTCCACCTTCTAAATTTCATGTTCTCTTTTTGATTGCCAAACACAACACTCAGCAGAAATCTGCCTCCCGACTTGAGCATCAGTCGAAAGCATAAAACGAAACTCCACAGACAGCATTCTTCAATTGAAGCATCAATTCATAGTACAACCTATTATACACCTAAGCAAGCATTGTTGTTCAGCAGATCCACAAACCACAGTGTGAAAACACAAACTCCACGAATATAGATACATTAGGTAATTAGAACTATGTCTCCTACCCATCCTAGCTTATTGAACATAATCACTAGCGCTGTAAGAGATTCAAAGCTAAGTGCAGTGTAACCGATCAGGTTTTCTAGCCAACAAGCACTTCATCAAATGCACGAACAAGCCTGCCTGCCATAATGGCGGATACCTATGGTCAAATAGATGATAGAACTACTTGAAAATTCTGCAATATCTCTCGATTGCAAACACCAAACTCAAACAGCTGCTCTTAGTGTTACGAAGCCCGGGCGAATGTTTCAAGCTGAATGAAATTGCCCAGTGTGTGATGGAGGACGATCTAGGTATGTGTCTCGTCCGAAGCCCGACCATAGTCGAACACTGAGCAGGCGTACAAGAGCCAGCATCCAAATGGGCCAACCATAAAAGACACAGGATATTATGGGCTCATAGGCATGTTTTTCAGAGTGTGTTTGAATTTTGCCCAGACATTAGGCAGAATGCAGTTTCACTCCTGATCTCCCAGATATGCAAGCGCAACTTCTTCTGCCAGGGAATGCTATGAACACACGACCTTAGAACCACACTTGTCATCTGTGGGTGATCATCTATGTTAATATCAACATCGCATGAAGTACAAAAAAGGTCATAACAGTATCTGGGTCCGACTGCAAGTCGCAGCTATGAATGCTAACAACCGTCCAATTGCTCGCAGCCACGTAGAACAGCCTCAATTCAGGCGCCTTGATCGCTTACAAAAGTCTTTTCAAGATATTTCTTCAATTTCTGCAAGAGCCTTAAAATACACTTATTCCTGGAGTGATCAAAATGCACGTTTCGTATGCCATGACTCCATATGGATATTAAGTGCCAGCTATTGATATTAGTAGAGCGTTTAAATGGCACTCCTGGTAGCTTTTACGCTCAGGTCGTTTAGATATTAGCATTTATTATACTACCTATCTTTAAGAGCGCCAGTAATGAAGGAGGGTATTTTTCCCAGTTTGCTGCTGGTTCCTATGGACGTCTCCCTTGTAAGCAGATGATCCTGATAAGTAAGTGGTGGTTGTTTTTAAGCTGTTGATTTATCTGTAAAAACTGTAAGAGTTTCCTTCATACAATAGAAGATGCTCGAAAACCTAGCACCCACGGGGATTTTGATAATTCATCTGTAAACACCATATTCAGCACTGCCGCCTTTTTGGCATGGAATCCAACTATCAATTCAGAGCGGGTTCGGCACCAACTGGGCCGTCATCTACCCAGAGCGGGATCGTCTCCAATTGTACGGACTACTACCAGGCCATTAGCATTGATTCAGATACCGTTCGAAACTCGCGACTAAGTTTGGCACTTTCTCACTAGACGAGTTTCTCTAACGGCACTCTGCCGTGGGGAGTGCTTGTTCTAGTCTCTGCCTCAGATTACCTAGGTACTATTACCACACTAGTAGGTTAGGTCTTCAGAAGTTCTTTTTTCACAACAGAAATGTGCTTCTGAGGCACAAGCCACGATTTGAACGGCACTCATAGCTTGCAACGGAAATTATGATCTGACGAATGGTTCCTGGGTTCAACATGCTAAGGATCGCAGAGTTATATGGCAAATGCTCCTGTATTGATCGATGAGCAAGCTATAAACTATGTACATTCAGATAAAAAGTGCTCAATCTGGGAACCAGCATTCCATGGTTCATGGAACTCCTCGGCGATAGTTGAGAACGACATGATGACTCCGCCACACGGGGGTTTCACCCACCGCCTTAGTTGTCATAAGCGTCTGCCGCATTCTGCTCGATCGTGATCTCGCTCCATGTCCAGACCTTGCCACCCTCGGAGCTCACCATCGTGGAAGCAGAGGCTCCGGTGAAAGACGTGTATGCGTTGAGATCCGAAACGGCCGCGTTGAAGGTCATGACCACGTTCGACCAGGAGTACTCGGGCATGACGCCACAGGTCGTGTCCGAGCACTCGTTGGCGCCGTAGAAGACGCCCGGCTTGAATGAGTCTATTGTGTTTGTGTGGTTTTTTCCGTGGTCAGCGGGGATTCTCTAGACTTCCCGAGCCGACACTCGTGAGGATCGATTGATTGGGGTTCCCTTACCATCACTTCTCTGAGAAACAACGGTGCCGTCCATGTAGACCTTCTGGTAGATCTTGTCGTCGGCGAGGTAGACTGATCGAGAGCAGGCGTTAGTGAGAAACAGACTGACCATCGATCGGTCTCTCGGGACTGGGGGAGAAAGAAAGAGAAAAAAAAAGGGGGGGGGGAAGACGAACTTTCGAAGTCGAGAGTCGAGCCACTGGGGACAGTCACGTAAGGCTCTCCAACCTGGCCCTCTGGAGTGTAGGTGCTCGCAGCAACACACCACTCCGTCTCGCTCGCATCGCAGCCGCAATCCTTTTGATTTACGCACCAGTCTTTCAAGACGTAAAGTTAGAATTTGAGGGGGAAAAAACAAACAGGATACAGCTTTTTCTCCCTTTCTCGGGGGCACTCACTCAACAGTGGTTGAACGAGGTCGGCGTTCATGTAGTCGTTCGTGTTCGGCTGAACACCGGCCCCTGATCGTTTCCCAATTGATTAGCATACACGATCATCCCGACAAAGACGTCCTGTCTCGTTGATAATGCTATGCGCCATGGCAAGGTGGGGAGCTCATACAGATAGCGATCCAGAGGGAGGTGTCCGAGGCGGGATAGTCAGTCCACACGCTGGGAACCTTCAGAGAGTAGGTGAGGTTCGTGAGGTATGGATCAGAGGGCTGTGACGACGACCACGGTCCTGGCAGCGTACGTAGTTAGCACTAGAACATGTACGGATATAGCTGTGACGACGTAGCGAGACTTATGGGCCACGGACCAAGGTAGAACAAGTTGCCGTAGTCGGCCTTGACCAGCAGAGCCGACAGCACAGCGGGAAGAGCGTATCGCAGAGCCATGTTGTGCTAGGTAGATTTGGCGCAGAATACAGACAGACTATTTACAATGTTGGGAAAGAAGAAGAAAAAAGCACACAAGAACAAAAACGCAGAAGATTAGGCCAAAGACACTTTAGAGATCTGGTCTCCTTCGTAATTAAAAGAACCTAGAGGACGTGATTCAGGCCTGCCAAGTCTTTATACTACCTGTAGGGATGCTGGGGGTATCTCGCTTGGAAACACCAGATCCCGGCCGACTGGTGCAGTGGGGCGTTCCCACGCGTGAAACATTTCATGGTCAACTGTGAGAGGAGGAATCGTTTAGGTATGCTCATTCGTACGGTACTTGTATACGAGGGTGCCGTACAGTGTCCGGCGTCGATCGTACCTGTACTGCTTGTTCCATCATCCTTTTTGGGCAAGGTAATTCCATCTTTTTGTTATTCCCAGCGGCTACTTCTGGAAAGATTGTTCTGGGCTTCACAGCAAGTCTATCGCGCTCCGAACTCAGCATTCAAAAGGTATACTACTCGGGCTGTCAGAAGTTCTCAATAAGTAAAGAAAGAGAGGAGGGGAGGGGCGCCTACAATAATGCGGAGATCCGTTGAAGATATGAAAGATAAAATAAACATATATAAAAATGTACAAGCATGTATACTGTACGACTTCCCAACCAGCTTGCACATGTACCTGAGCATCCCTAGAATTGTTTGGTGGAGAGATCGAGGTCCGCAATATCTGTGAAACCTGCGGCCAACGGCAATTGCCGGCGGACCCACACCTGGGCAGGGGATCTTACGATCCTCCATCCAACTTGATCAGGAAAACGTGACAGACGTGTAACCGGGTAGGGCTGGTAGGTGGAATAGGAGGTTTAATTTATCCATTGTACCTTGCTTGGACGGGGTGGGCATACTGTGTATTCTTTTTCTTTGTCTTTGGTCTCCTGTCTTTGGTCTCCATTTCTCCTGTTCTGGGCAGTGAACATGCGACATGGCTGATGGACTACTGTATACTAGGAAGAGACTGTTGCGGAAATATTGTCATTGGATATGGCCCGCGCAATACCAAGTCAGGGGCAAGACACGAAATAAAATAAAGGAGAGTAGTCCGGAGGTGTACTGTGTGGTGCCAAAGTGTATATACCCTCCCTCCTTTTTTCCAAAAAAACAAAAACAAAATACGGTTGAATTAATGAGCCGAAAATAGTCATGATGGTTGAGCTTCTAATAGAGCTTACAACAAGGCAGAGTTGTACTGAAATTCGATATGAAACCACTGCGGGTTGACTCTTATAGTAAAGCACGAGGCAAACCTCGAGAAGACCACGCATCATGGATACAGGACTCAGCGAGCATGTCCGTTTTTCAGTGACCACAAACAAATAAACAAGTAATATTCTCACGAATCCGGTCCAACGCAGCTCGCCCTCCTGTAGTAGTGCTTTCCCCGTCATGTATTCATTCATTCGTATCATCATGTCTTCAGGAAGTGACCGGTCTTTTCAACAACAGCCTTATGCATACCACACACTTCGATCTTCAAGACACACAGAGCCGAGAGAACTCAACCTCCGCAAAGACCGACACAGCCGTGAGCCGCCAGGTCCGGGTCCGGGGTGACGCTGGTGTACAAGTAAATCAAACTCTATTGAGAACCAATCACGACCCCGGCCAGCAGCCAAATCAGGCAATATCGGGCCTGGGCGCAACGATAGCCACCTCCATTCACCACCACCTCTCCTCTTCCTTCACTTGCGACTCTTCTTCCCCTTTGCCCTAAAGGTGCCCACCATGCTTCGGCCTCACATCACCCGAGACCTCTCATGCCAAACTCTGCCCTCTCCACACCAAAGACGGCCTCATACAGCAGCCTTTCTCCGGGAAAGTGGCCAACTGCGTTTGGATGGATCGCCTCGACCGTGTTTCCACCCTCCAAAATAGCAGCAGCAGCAGCAGCAGCGGTAGCGAGATCCTCACCATCCACCTCGTCCCCATCCCCGAAGTAGAGCAGCGAGCGCATGGTCGACAATGGACGTCTTGATGCTGTTGGCCTCCTTGCGGGTGAAGTAATGCACGTCAGTCATCTGGTCGAGCCGCGTCTGGCAGGAGGGGTCTTTTGCCACGTTGCGAAGGCCGTGGAGGAGGATGTGGTCTGCTGCGAGGGCAGATGTTGTGGCTGGCGAAGAGGGGGAGTGGACGGGGCGACTGGGTCTAGGCCCAGCTTGGTCTTGTTTCTCTCTTGCCCATGGTAAGAGGTGAGTTTTGTGTTGAAAGCATGTAGACGGAATTGAACTCTTTCTATGGGCCTTGAAAGAGACACACAAATGGGCTTCGCTACAGGTCTCTAGAAAATGACTTGAATGGAATGGGCAGAATAGCAGCTAAGAACTACCGAATTAAGAGTGAGACTGGTCGAATCGTACGTGATTACCCCAAGAGGAACTTGTCAAAGTAAGGTAAGCTCAGAGAATCCAATGCATGAATACCCCATCTGAAGGAAATATTTGGGTGGTGGGCAGGTGGGCAGGCATGGTTTCGTCCTCACGTTATAGATCACGTCCTATCTCACTCGGCTGACACACCAAAGTCAGTCTTCCTGGGAGCATTGCGTAGCAGATGGGGCAAGCAAGCCTTGAAAGGATGCGGTAACACCAGCAATACAGGTTACGCAAGAAGAGGGGGGGGGGGTTCGTGAGAATTCAAGATTGAGGCAGCTAGTGACGCGTCATGCTCACCCAGCTGCCATTCAGACTCATTTAGATGCATGTGCAGAGATCAGAGCACAGTAGAGAGCCTGGCTGCGTACAGAAATCCAGAAGGCAGACCAGGCATTGTCTCCAGCTCTGGACCACAATGCTATCATCCTCATCGACATGGCCCAGTCCATCAGCCCAGGAAATTCTTAATATTCCCTCCAATATTCTTCAGGTCCAGCAAGAACGTATCATGGCCAAACAAACTCTGCTCCTCACTCAGCTCCACATGGGTCACCTTCCTGTTCCCCACGTACCGCAGCGTCTCAGCGATCTCACGCTGCTGCCATGCGGGGAACAATATGTCACTAGCGACGCCCATCACGAGTGTTGGGTGGTCACGCAACCCCCCCAGGCCGGCGACGAGATCCGCAGGCGGCTTCGCGCTCATCGCCTCGTGCGTGTCAACCTCGCCCTCTTCCGAGCCGGGTTGCTCCTCGTAGGGAAGCTCGGGGAGCGTCAGGCTGCAGCTGGCGTCGTCGAAGCCCGTGGAGCCACCGCCCAAAGCCAGCTCCTTCTCCCGCGCCGCGCGTCGGGCGACGGTGCGGAGGCGGTTCTCGCGGCCGAGGTCGAACAAATCCATGGCCTTGCTGACGTACAGGAGGCTGTTGGCGTCGTAGGTCAGGTTGAACTTCTGGCCGGCGTGGTCTAGGTAGGTCTCGATCAGGAAGTCCGGGCACAAAGCGGGCGGCTTGCTCGGGTCGGCCCTCCTCCTCCCAAAACGCTGCTCCCACTCGGGGCCGGAGCGGTAGGTGACGGTGGCGATCTCTCGGGCGAGCTTCATGCCGTGGTGGGGAGGGATCTTGCCGTAGTAGAAGCCCCTGTTCCAGTTCGGATCCATCATCAAGACCTGTCTCTGGGTGTGGCGCATGGCTATGCTGTAGGGATGGCTCCGAGCACACCCGCTGATGGAGACGAGCCTGCCGACGCGGTCCGGGAACAAGACACCAGAAGCGAGGGATAGCATGCCTCCCATGCTCGAACCAACACTTGCGTACAGCTTCTCGACTCCCAGATGATCCAGGAGCCTGAACTGGGCCCGCACCATGTCCTCGATGGTCAAGATGGGGAAGCGAGTGGCATAGTTCTGGCCGTCGGCGGGGTCTATGCTGCTGGGACCAGTCGAGCCGTAGCATCCTCCGAGGACGTTTGTGCATATTATAAAGTATTTGTCGGTATCCAGCGCCGCGCCGGGCCCTATAAACTTCTCCCACCACCCGGGCTGGGAGTTCAGCTCGGTGGAGTGTGCGTGGGAGGAGGCAGACAGGCCGGTGTGTAGCAGGATGACGTTGGACTTGTCCTGGTTCAGGGTGCCCCAGGTCTCGTAGGCAATGTCGAACTCGCGCAGTATCCCGCCCCAGTCCAACAGTATGGGGTCCTTGCAATGATATTTCAATGTGGCGCCCGTAGTGTAGGAGGGTTCAGGGCCGGAGGTGGAGGATCGGGCCTCGAGCGTGGCCGAGGTGTTCTCGACGGCGTCGAGGCAGGGGAAGGACATGGCCGGGTTGGAGGCGCCGCTCGGTCGCGGGAGGGTGGGGGACGAATGAAGGCATCGTTGGGCTGGTCGTGCTGGCCGTGTTGGAAGTGCTGGAACCGTGCGACAGGCTGTTGGTGAATGTCGAGGAAATGACTGGACGAGGCTGTTGCTGCCCTTGCCGGCGACAGACGATGCATAGCCCGTGACTTGGGCCTGGCGCAGAGCCCTCGCAACCGATCGAGGGGTCTTCATGGCGGCTTCAGATCCGGAAGGTCAAGAAGATGGAACGAACAGAAGAGGGATCGGTTGACACGGCCTCGGAAGCAATTGATCTGGCTTGGTAATCTTTTTTGTCTTCCTGTTCCGCAATCGCAAAGAATCGTCTCACTGCGCGCACCCCCTGGCGTGTGTATGTGTGACTGAGGTAGCGGGATGACGGGATGACGGGATGACGTAGCGCCGACGTCCCCATATTTTAGCGTGACAGGGTGGCATGGGGCCATGTACTCCGTACTACTGCCGACTTGTACCAGTAACCTGTTGGAGGCCTGAAAGTCAACACTCAACACGGAACTTCGACACGAATATACTCAACGTTTCCCATCGACACATTCCCTCCTCAGTGACCACAACCACTACCCTCCTCCGGTCTCTGTCTTCCGGCGACGTTCGCTGTCCTCCTCCCTGTCCTTGACCGGATACTTGTGCTCTTCACTATATCATCATCAGCAGCAGCAGCAGCAACAACGCCCCATCAACTCATGAGTTTGATATCGACAATCCTCCTGATCCCACTGCTCCTCTGGCCCATCATGTCCTACCTTCCCGCCTTCCAGTCCTTCTTCTCTCGGACCTTTGGCCTCCATGGTAACACAGGCTCATCCTCCTCCTCCTCATCAACATCCACCCGAGGCAATGGCTCTACTGAGTCTAGTTCCAACGACCACGATGCGGATCCTCACCTTCACGAGCCAGCCCCCATGGATGTCGTCGTCGTCAAGACCATGCTGCAGCAGGGCTTAAATCTCCCCCTGGAGGTCGTCCTCTCCATCCTCGACTTCGCCGAGTACTGGCCTCATACCTCCACCACCCTCGACAGCTCGTTTATCACACATTCGGGCAGAAACTCGGAGAACAGATTTGCTGTAAGTCTGGTATCTCATCGGAAGACTCTGTGTATTGTATCCGTCTTGTTCCCGCTAACAAAGTCACAGCTGCGGTCCAGGCCTCTGGGTCTGATCAAGAGGTCCCACTATGACGATAAATACTTTACCTTCACTCGTGTCTCACCGAAGCCCCTTTCTGACGACGCCGAGTATTCACTCTCGCAGTTTCAGGAATGGATCGGTGGCCCAACCAACGCTATCCAGCACCCATGCCGGAAGATCGTCTTCACCATCACCAGCCATGATCAGGGCTGGTCCCACAATGCGAGGAACGACAGAGGAACCTATCGGGGATCCTGCACCTGGTTTGAGGCTGGTCTGGAGAGGTTCGACAAGAACGCTAGTCGTCCCAAGGAGAATACTGACGAGAAGGACGCCGCTGCTGCTGCTTCACCTACCGACGACCCGGCATTCAACGAGGCCGGCCAGTCATCATCAGACACCAGCAAACACGATGGCCAGCTTCCCCATCCCTACCTGCCTGTCTATTCTCTGCGGCCCATCTACCCGATTCTTGAGGCCGATGCCGACCCCCCTGCTTTCCATTTCGACCTTCATTCTTCTCGCCAGCTCACCATCCAGTACAACAAAACCGCCGTCCGCACGCCCACAACCCACAAGATCGTTTGGGCATGGAACGACGACGCCAACCCCCTCACCGTGGAGCAGCTCAGGGAGGCCGGTCGTGGAGAGGAAACAGGCACGGGCAGTTTTGTCCGGAATTTGAAACTGGGTGACGTCGTGACAGTCTGGGCCAAGTCGAGATACGGCGGGTGGGCCAACCACGTTGATGCCGTCAAGCTTGATGTCTACTGGGCTCTGTGAGAGAAGAGTGTACGGGATTTTTAATGGGCAAATTGGAAGCAGGCGTTGGAACAATTGCGTTTGAAGGGGATTTGAGCGACTTCCGTTAGGCTTTCATACCCTTGTACAGTTGCTAGGGCCTTGCAGAAAACGAGAGCATGCTTCCCCTTTTCACACCATCTCTCTTGCAATAAAGTTAAGATCAGACAAAACGAAATCAAAAAAATTGCCTAGAGCTAGGTGATATGTCCGGTGCAGGCGCCCCGAGTCGGGTCGCTTTCACAGTGTCCCCCCCCCCCAATAAAACCATAAGCAGGCACGCATATGCACTTCACCTCGCGCTGATCACGGTTTATGAGTAGTAAGCAAGCTCACCTTGTGAATCACCGGAAGATTCCTCAGCGAGCAAAAATTGGGTGAGCCTCCCACCTTGACGGCGTCCCTTCTCGATGGGCTCTATAATACTTTTGTAGTACCTATGCACTGGACCCCATAAAATAAGCATGAATTCCTTACCCACCTGGGGATCCACTCAACTTGCAGTCAACCACGTCTCTCATCCATCTCGTCGCTCTCCGCGCAAAGGATATTAATAACGCTCTTTTTTTTTTTTATGAAGTTCAGTACCTGACAGCACCCAGACTTTGACTTTCTCAGCCCCGAGGCACCCGCAGGCATGACCCGGCGACGTGCTGTCTCCGGCCGCCGCCGTAGGACCTTTCAACCCCTTGCCGCTCCGCTGCTGTTGTTGTCGTCGGCTTCCGGGCTTGCCGTCCCCTCCCACGCACCTCGGGCCGCCATGCCATCCACGCCAGCAGACGTGAATCGTACCATTCCGGAGTATGTGACGCGCTACGGTACGACATGACGGATGATTTTCCTTCCTTTCTTTCCCCCTTCTCATGCCGTGAATGAAAATTAACAGGATTGACTTCCTTTTTGCCACACACCCCCCCCCCGCCGTTGAGCTAGCTAGCTAACTTTAGATCCAGCCCCCCTCGTCCGGCTACACGCCGACGACCCGTTCCGCCCGGCCGACATCCTCCAGCACGTCCGCCACACCACGCCCATGGTGGATCAGAAACCCGTCAACCTGTCCATCGCCGAGGAGCTCGACCTGGACAACCTGGCGGTGCTCAACGACGCGGCCGGCGCGCAGGGCAAGGTCGCGCTGACGTCCCGCGAGGACCCGGCGACGCTGCCGGCGTGGATCCGGGGGGAAGCCCCGGATGCGTCGGGGAGGCTGCCCCACGCGACGGCGTGCGTGGTGATCCTCGTGGAGAGGAGCGCGCGGGACTCGGACGTCTTCTTCTTCTATTTCTACTCGTACGATCGAGGGGCGGGCTTGGCGCAGGTCATGGAGCCGCTGAACGGGCTGTTGGGGGAGGAGGAGGATCCCGAGGGCATGAGTTTTGGGGATCATGTCGGCGACTGGTGAGCCTGCCCTGCCTGTCTACGTTTTTTTTTTTCTTTCTTTGCGTCTCGTTTGCTAGAGTAGCATGTGGAACTCACGGCTCTTGGTCCCTCCCCAAAAACAGGGAACATACTATGGTGCGCTTCCGCGACGGACGGCCCACGGGGATCTACTACAGCCAGCATTCGGACGGCGCTGCTTATGAGTGGGATGATGAGGCTCTCTCCATCGAGAATGAAAGGGTATGTCGGGTTCTCTGTGGCTTATTTGCTGGTATGGACTGACCGACTGACTGACAAAAAAAAACCCTCCCCACCCTTCTAGCCCGTTGTATACAGTGCCTACGGCTCACACGCAAATTATCCCTCTCCAGGGTGAGCCCATTGAAACCCTAATCCTTCCCCCAGGTCGGTATGTATATGTATGTACCTAGCCAGCCAGCTGACCGCACATGCGACCACCTCAGGAACCACACACACGACGCCGTCCTCCTAGACTTCTGCAACGCGGGGCCGCTGTGGGACCCCGTCCTCTCCGCCTACTTCTACCACCTCAACCCCCTCACCTCCACCCTCACCCGCCTCTTCCTCCCC
>MUZH01003557.1:0-16272 GCA_003012965.1 Juglanconis oblonga
GCCCCCTTCCGGATCCTCATGGTCCACGGCGTGCAGACCCCGGCCCTGGGCCTGCACCCGCTCGCCGCCGCCCTGCGCGCTCGCTTCCCGGCCGCCCACATCGCCCTTGTCGACCTCTGGGGCCACGGGCTCAGCGACACGCCCCGCGTCCCGCACACCCCGGCCCTCTTCCACGACCTGCTCGACGCCGTGCTCGACGCCCTGGCCTGGCCCGCCGCCCACCTCCTGGGCTTCTCCTTCGGCGGGTCCACCGTCGTCGGGTACGCGGCCTCGTCGACGGAGCGCGCCGCGCGGGTCGAGTCCCTGACCCTGGTTGCCCCCGCGGGGCTGTTCAGGCTGTCGCAGTTCGACGAGAAGGTGAGGCGCGATTATCTGGGGGTGGGTGCCGGTGACGAGGAGGGGGCGTGGGAGTGGATCCTGGAGTTCCTCGAGGGCAGGAAGCTAGTTGTGCCGGAGGATTGGCGGGAGAGGGTGGGGAGGGGCGAGGTGGTTGCGGAGGCTGTGAAGGAGTGGGAGATGAGGGAGCACGAGGGGCACGTGGCCAGTGTGGTTGCTATTTTTCGGGACGGCGGGGTCCTCGATAATCATGCTGCTTTCGTAAGGGTTGGGGAGGCCGGCATTCCGTATCTGTGTGTGATAGGCGAATTGGATGGCGTCTGCAGCGAGGATGATCTACGCAAGGTCGGGTTGCCGAATGTAGTCGTCGTCCCGCAGGTTGGCCATGAACTTGTCCGACAGAGGGTCGCAGAGGTTGCACGGTCCATTGAGGAGTTTTGGAAAACGCTTCGATAGGCCTCATGAGCCCTTGACCGGGATGCCAGTCTCTGTTCTGGTGAAGCCGAGATGTTCCTGGGCAGGCAAGGTACGAGGATGCGCGAAAAGGACTCTGGCCATTGGCCAATATGGCTAGCTCCTGTCAGACGAAGCAAACACTCATTGAATCTCCAAATCTGGGGTCCCATTGTGTGCAGCCACCACCCAGATTGCGTCTACGTGGCATGGCATGAACACCCCCCCCCCCTTCCCCCACATCATTAGAACCAGGAGCAATGCCGTGTAACCACGGCCACAAAGGCCACCAATCTCGTCCGATGGCTGTTGGCGCGGGTTGACGGGTCGGACCCGGAACGCAACCCAAGGATCGCCCACGGCTACCGGTCTCGTGCCGTGTTAGCCTGCCGCCGTCCTCCGGCGCTCCTCCTTCCGCGGCGACATCAGCCACAAACATTGTCGCCGTGTCTTTATTTGGCCTCTCTCCCTCCTCGCAACCCATCCCGCGATTGACAGTGTTGCAGAGTGACGGGATCGCCTGGACTGGCACACGAGGGAGCTAGCTGACTTCACTGTCAGGGCCAGGCTATGCTGCCCCCTGAACGTTATGTCTCCGTGCAAACTGCAGTCGAGTCTCGATGCGACCCAAGACGGGAGCAGATGCCAGACACCAACAAGTGATGGATCCAATACTGAACCACAACCGAGGGCATGACATGACGCCCTGAAACGATTCCTGGGGCGTCCATTTTGGCCGTCTAATGGGCAGTGGGGTTGAGAAAATCCGAATTAGTAGGACATGAGCTCAAGAGGTACGGTGCGATTGTCAGCAGTGTCTGCCTCGCTGCCTTTCTTCCAGAAAAGTTCATTGGGTCAATTTGCAACAGCTATCGTCCAAAGGGAATTACATTCTTTGTTTTCCCGAAATCACGAGCCGACGGAAAAGTTCCAAAACCGTCCGCAGCGAGTTTCCCTGTTAGGCTTCACCGGTGGGGACTATGCCGGACTCGGGAGGCATAGTCCACCTTGAGCAACAACTCACCCCCCACCCCCATCTTTCTGCGATACGAAGCAGGGCAGATGAACCACCCACCAACAAGGATGATGCTATGCATCATGGTGCAAAAAGCCTCCGCCCAACATCTCTAATCCAATGGGGAATGGGAGAAGGGATCGACCACAGCCGCTGGATCTTTTTTCAGACGGGCCGGTCCAATGAACAGGCATTGGATGCCTTTTGCCCTTTTTAAATGTTTTTTTTTCCCCCTCCAAACCAACCAGTCTTGTCGAGCCTTGATATGGGGAAGGGAAGGAATCTCACAGCCCGGGCGAGGGCAACGCAAGCACTGTGGTCTGGCCGGGGCCGCGGGTTGGCGTGCATGTCGTTTGCCTCCCTCCATTGCCACTGTAACAATAGATCGCTCCACTCCGTGGCCGCATATCCGGCCCTGTGGTCTCCCTTCAGGCGACCGAGCTCGTTGCTGCCGATTGGTGGGGGTGAGAAGAGCAAGGCAGCCCAAACCCATGGGCAGGTAGCAGTGGGTGTAGCGCAAGCATGTCGCGGTCTGCAAAAGGGGCTGGTGCGCTGCCAGCAGAAGCTTGCAGGGCACACACTACACGGCTGCAGATACCTAACTAGGTACTTTGGTAGGTAGGTAGGTAGTGAAACCCCAATAGAGAGCCGCATGCCTCAGGTACTTCGCCATTCCCTTCATCCTCCAACGTCTGTCCCCAGCACAGCAATGCTTACCCATGTTCAATAGTTTTGAAATCCTGGCGTTCCGTCATATGTATCGGATATGAAAAATGCGGGCGTGATAAAGTATTGGGCTGACACTGGGCAACCTGTCTACAGTGTACCTCGGTACAGTGACATACCACCCTTTTTCGCGCCGTCCCTTGGAGGGCCCCATTCTCATCTCGCACCCCGCGCTTCCCCATGACGCATGTGCTGTGCTGTGCTGTGCTGTGCTGTGCTGTGCTGTGCTGTGCTCTCCACCAGCCCAGAGGGACACCAGCCCAGAGGGAGAGGCCATACAGCGCTGGCAACAACGCCCCAGGGGACCGCCCAAACAGACTGTCAGTGATAGACCAGGGGGGATCCTGGACGTCTGTTGACCCGGCAATCCACACCAGAGCTGAGACCTATTTAGTACCTATCCTGCAGTAGCGTGAGGCACTCAGAGCTGGTAGAGGCAGCTCCTTCTCATGGTGGCTGGCTGAAGCTGTCCACACGAGACGCCTCTTGCCATGGCCCACCGTCAAGAACGCCCGCTCCCCCCAGTGTGCCTCAATCGCCGGAGCATGCGCGATCCGGGCGTCTTGCGGGGCTCCTCATTTAGCATTTTTTCCCGCTTCAATAGGACGGTATGGAAGCGTCAATCGGGGCTCAGCCACGACCACGGCCAGTATTCGCGATCCAGGATGGCGTTTACACACAGTACGATCTCAAGAACAGGCTCTCCGGAAACGCCAACAGACTTTCAGGCATCCGCTAGAGTATACAGGACTGTGGGTTGGCAGGTCTGAGTTGTATAGGGGAGCAGAGACTGTATGTTCCTATATGTACGGGGGCAAGATCGTCAGGAATGTTGCGCCGCCACGGAAAGAACCCCGGGATCATATGCGCCAGATCTTGGCTGCAGGTCCTTCCAGAAGGGTTCTAGACACATCCCGTGTGGCGTGTAGGGCTGAATGGAGAATGGGACGGAAACATGTTTGATTTGGTACCCAAAGACACGAAAGGATCCCCGGCATGAGTAAGGCGCGCGTGGGGGCAAGCGCTGAAGCAGGGGCCGATGAATGCAGCAGTATGACCTGAGAGTGAATGAAAGCGTAGTCAAATGCTGGATAGATTACATGAAGCATGAGAAAGAAAATAATGTAACTAAATGATAGAGTAGAGTATATCGAACGAGCGGCTAGTGAAAAGGTAATAGGTAAGAAGAAAATCCACCGCTGCAAAAAGAAAAAAACGCAAAAAAAAAACCGAACTGGCAGGACGTTTTGGAAAGACGGCAGAAGAGAACCGAGGGCCGTACAAGCATGGAACCCGTCATTGTATCCTCCTTTTCGACATAGGAACTCATGAAATTTTAGGAAAATCCTGGCGCGTGCCTTCTACCATTGTAACCCAAACCACAGATGCCAAAGGAGACACATAAGAAAGAATACGGTACCACCAGCTACGGGTGGCACATGGCACGGTGCAAGTGCGAGATTGTGCTGTCAGGGACCGTTAGCGGCCATGCATGGGCAAGGAAACGGAGCACTCACCATGATAGAACCCTAAAATTGGTAGGTCGTACAATTACTGCACCGCATATGGTAGCAGTGGGGGGCATTCACGCAGGACGGCGTGTTTTTGCACGACATGGCACCGGTTCCACAGTGGCACTGGAGTGGAAGTGGCCTGTTAGCTTGTGGGAGAGATATGATGCGTGAGTGACTGAAGTGAAAAATCATACACAAGTCCACAACCAAGTGGGCTGCGCACCCTGCTCGTAGTATGGATACGCGTTGACATAGTTGTCATTGTATGCGGTTGGTGCATACTTCTGGACTTCAGCTGTTGAGTTGTCCTGCTGATTATAGTAGTCCTGAGAAGTGGACTTGGAAGACGAGGCCTGCTGAGACGAGAAACCCCTTTTGGCCTTTTGTCGATGTTCCTTCTTATGAGAACTGCCCTGAGACGAGCTTCCGTGCTTATTGTTGCTGGACATTGTATATGGCTGTCGGGAGTCGAGATGGCAAGATGGAAGGAGGTGCTCAGGGATTTTGAGGCCGCGGCAACCCGACGCTCTTGGATGACAGGAAACTAGGCAAACAGTTGAAGCCCAAAGCAAACAACCTAGCGTAATGAAATGGATTGTAGATGGTTAGGAGACGGTCTCTGTTATCACAGAACGAGGTGAGTTGGTGATTCTCCAAGCAAACGATCTCGTGGTATGTTGGAATCGGATTCCATGGCTCTATATACCATGAATCCACTATGAAATTCTTCTCGCCAGACCAGAAGGTGACAATACTGCGATTCTGGGGTTTAAGTTGGCGCAGCTCAACCTAGTCTGCCTCGTCGACATGGTAATCAAGGCGGCTTCCATCCACAGGCCAATATTGGTTGCGCGGTGCCGCCCTCCAGATGCCTTCCCATACCGGGGCAAGGAATAAGAGGTCCTACTCTAGTCGGGGTGACTTGGCAGTACATAGGTCACTAGGGTTTCGATTGAAAGGGCGAGCATTGTATCGGGTACGGCGGTGTACTTGTCGAGGGTGATTTCGGTGTAATGAAGTTATTGTTGACAAGGGCAGGAGACAAGGGCAGGAGACAAGGGCAGGAGCACCAAGACACAGCCTCTTCCTTCCCCAAACCACCCTTTGAAAAGAGGTGATGATCGAGTGTCATGGAAATGGCGAGCATGCTTTACTGGCAGGTCAACTCATGTGACGAGGACGCAATGTGCGGCACTGACATGCATATTTACATCAGGTATGTGGAACGTCTTGCTCAGCCACGCTTTGTTCACGGTGCGAATCCCAGGGCAACAGTCGGGTAAGGCTTTGTGATGGTGCACATTCGCCTAGACCCTTCGCTGCGTTCCGTTCCCCGGCCCGCCTCACAGCTTCACATATGCAGAAAAAGGAGACAGCCATAATGCTCGCGCTTACATAAGGCATATGCAGCTGGTATGTACTATTGGAACCTCGGTGTGGGAATTTGGAGAAAAAGAAACGAAGATAAAAGAGGGCTGTGTAACCCCGAATATAGTAGACTGCCTAGAGGATCAAGCTCAGAAGAAGCTCGGTCACTCCATCAAATCGAAGAATCCATGTGAGTGGAAGTTGGACCCGAAGGCGGTCCTGTTGACATTCTGGTCGTCTCCCAAGGTAGAGTCCCAATATCCAAATACAACACCATAGAGTGTGGCCCTAAGATACTTGTGTGTTGTGGATGAGATGGCATTCGCATTCGCAGTGGTATGTACTCCAGCCGTACCGTAGTTTGTTTCCATGCAAGCTTGTTTCCTTCCCGGCGGCGGAGCCATGATCTTACTCCTGCGTGCGTGCCAGGCCTTGTGCCACCCCAACTGAACATCACGAAGCCCATATGACAGACGGATCGACTTGATCGTGAAATGACATGTATCATGGACTTTTTCTCGCTACTTGGCTGCGGAAAACCGACAGGGTGAGATAAGGTTGCACTCGCACGGCTAGGCTCCTCCGGCAGTCCGGGATGGAGTGCGTCGACGACAGTAATAGAACATCGGATTGGTAAAGGCTCTTCTGTTGTCCGACACACTAACAGTTACCCATGATCGTTGGTGAGGTTCTGCTAGAAGACACCACCGACTAGCCCCCACAGGCTGCCCAGCCGTGATGACCAACCTTTCAGCTGTGCAGGCGATGCCCACCATCCGACCCGGGGAAGCACTTCCCATTCGAGTCTGTTCCCCGGATACTTCTCACCCAGCTGGGAGCAAAGGCAGATGAAGGAGGAGGGGAAGAGCCGAATTGGGGGGATCGATCGAAGAGGGAGACGCCGATGATCCGCACAGATCTGTTCGAGGGTAGATCCGTGAGCAGCACATTTGGCGCCCCTCGACATGGCCGACGTCCTGCCGATCCGACGGTAGAGCGATTGTCCCATCGCGCAGAGAACGCCGTCGGTGAAACGTACCCGGCACACTGCCGAGGTAGTTTACAACAAGGCCTCGTGAAATCCTCCCGCCTTCCCTCACATCCTCCCAGATTCTCAACTCATCAGCCACTTGGCTCCGTGGACGTCACATCGGGCCTCTCGAAGTCGGTAGGTTTTCGCGCCGATCTCATGGGAGTAAGATGATTCTGCCAGAGAAAGTCCACTCATGATCCCAGCCGGGACAGTTCAGCACATGGTGGTGTCATGAAGCTCTCCAGCTCTCCAGCCCTCTCGCCCTGCAACTGTTCAGCTCTTCAGCCGCTCAGCCCTGTCAGCAACCCTGCCAGCTTCAGAATACAAGATCCACCAAGGTGTTCGGCACACTCGGCCCTGCTTCGAGTGACAAGCTGGGCAAGCTGATCAATTGGTGCGCAAGGCTTTCGCTGACCCATCTCATGGGAGTTCATTTCGTCTGTGGTGACGGAGACGGGGCAGATGGCCTAGGACATCGCGTAGAGCCGAAAACGGTTGGTCGGTGGGAATGAAGATCATTGACACTTCGGATCGGAGGAATGGCATCGATTGATCGGATGGTTGTCTTCGTCGACGCCCAAGAGCAGCAGGACACAACAGCGAGCGAAGTCTTCACTGCCCTCTAACTCGCGGGGAGGACAGAGGCTGAGATGAGTAACAAGCTCAAGTGCCCATTGAGAAGACCCAGCGCTTGGCGATTACCTGATTCCAGCATGATCAGGATAAGGTTGTCAGCGTCATTTGGCCGGCACTTGGGTTTGATGTCAAGATGGGAGTAGTTCATCCAATAATTCCTAGCGCGGCACCCTTGTTATCAAACGAGGTTCGCGCTACAGTGGGGTCCCTCGCTGGACCCGGCAAGCGCCGTCCTCTGGGCCTGCTACTTTGGTATGAGGTTGATTTATTGCACCCCCTGTCAGGTACCATGGTCAGTGCGTCCCCCATCCAGATGTGGACCTGCGCCACATACAACATTGGAAAAGGCTTGACAGTCAGTACTAAACTGGCTAGCAATAAATACCCAAGATACCATAGTACTTACATCCCAAACTAGAATGGTCTGGGAACCGACGTCATCGCGTTCGTCCGTGATCCCTGTTTTTCCAAGCCCAAGCTTTCAATTCGTCTCATATCCCCTCCCAGAGTCAAGAGGCTTTCCTGTCGCTGATTGAATTGCTTCCGTCTTTATTAACCATCAACCATTCCGCTGTTACTCGCAGACAGCCTGGAATCACGGCGTCAGTTCTCTGCTTTCAGTAACAGCTGCCCTGGTCCTGGTCTGTACACCAGCTTCCGTCCTGGTTGCCAACAGCAAAACACAACAGCAAGACACGGAAGAAAGAGCTTGTTACGATACACCACGCGAGTTCGAACATTCCAACACGAGGTCTCCATATACTCAAGAGGAAGACGCGTGTCCATATTCGTACGAACCAACCTCTGCACGCATTTGCACGAGACACGAACCGCAACACAGCACACCTACTGAGCAGTATCACGAGCGGTAGCACCCCGCCAACTCCAAAATCAAGATGGGCCTCTTCGGCTTCGCCATCTCCTACGTCGCCTTCTCGGCCATCCACATTGTCCAATTTGCCCTCGCCCTGACCGTCTGCGGCCTCTACGGCGTCGACCTGCAACGTGCCAACCAGAAGGGCGTCTACATCGACTCGAAATGGGTCTACGCGGAGGTTGTCGGCGCGCTATCCGCCTTTACGGCCATCCTCTACCTGGTCCCCTTCATCCTGCGCTTCTGGCTCGTCTGGGCCTGGAACCTGGTCCTCTTCATCCTGTGGATCGCCCTGTTCGGCCTGTTCGGTAAGATGTACATCCACGAGAACCCCGAGGGCGATAGCGGCGTGCAGAGGATGAAGAATGCCGTGTGGGTGGACCTCGTGAGCGCGCTGTTGTGGTTCTTGACGTTCGTGGGCGCCTTGGGGTACTGGTGGCACCACCGGGAGAGACACACGCGCTTTACGGGCCGAGCCAAAGTTTAGAGGGCTGAGGATGACGTTGCGTCGACGGCGCCTGAGTCCAGGGGAATCAGGAGGAGATTGCCAGTTCATGCGGAACGTTGGCAAGAGGAGGGGAATTGGCCTGGCCGCCCGGTTTTGCCCTGAGGTACGTTGCATCTGTTAGTAGACGCAATGATGATAAGGGGCAGAGAGGGACTTTTCTTCCATGTCTTTGTTGTTACAATAATCTAGTGTAATTTCTGGAGTGTCGCTGGAGGGATGGAACGGTGAGGATGCAACAGCGGGTCTGATTCGGGGTTGATAACATGTCGCGGAGGACGAGCGTATGACTTTCTTCGCTCGGTAAAGATTCCCAGATACCACTAGAACGCAGATACCATTGGACTTTGCGAATACCCATAGTCCTATTCCATGTTCTCGATAAACGCTCATGGGGCCTCGGTGCCATTCTTGCAGTGCCGATGCGAGAGGCGAATCTCAACCGACAACAGCGGCAAAGGCACTGCTGGCCGAAGAGGAGCATTCCCAGGCCTGCTGCGTGTCTCACGTGAGGATCATCGCCCGCGTGCCTGCTCTGAATTGATCTCGCAGCATGCTGCAGACAGTATTTTCCTTTGTCCTGCGCCCGAGGAAGATGGACTCTTGCCGCCCAGAGATGCCCACTGACCAACCGAAAAGCCAGGGAACGAGAAACGTGAGGGATGGGCGATCGACGATTACTGCCGACAAGTGGATCCTTTCCCCAGGCTAGGGTTGCGATTTATGGTGGCAGCTGTGGGTGGTGTTCGTCGCCGTGTGGTGGAGCGTGGAGTGGGTCGCTGTATCGTGACGTCACGGCGCCAAAGAAGCAAATTCAGCGGTTATCAAGCCACCAGACTCGCGCCGGGTGCCCAACTTGCCGACCTGTCATGTTCGTGCAGACGAGAGCAGAGTCCGATGATGGATCTGCGTGAAGGAGGATGATCAGCGACGGAGGGACGCACGACTGTGGACTCGCGACTCGCGCCTCGCCGGTGACAGCTCTATTCTGAATACCTTCACATGCCTGGCCCGATGTCCCCGGGGCATGGCTCAGCGCGACAGCGGTCTCCGGACGGCGTTGTCTTTGGCTTCGAAACCGTCGGGTCGCATCTTCTCGCACTACCTACTACCTACCTTCTAGAACCGTCGGCCTGCCTGGCTCGAGGACACGAACGCGAACGCGCAATGAACGTCCGTCGTTTCAACTGCCTTTCCCTTACCCAGCGCCAGCGGAGCCGTCCTTGCATGGTGTGTCAGTGTGCGTCAGTGTGCGACACCTAACGACACCTGTCAGCATCATATCAGACGCAGGCCACGGATTGGATTCTGGGCGACTTTTGGGCCACAACACACGCGTCGATGATCTGCGATGCTCTGCAGCCCGGCCAGGTGGGCGATCGTCATCTGGCCGGGTCTGCGGGTGCCTGCTCTATCTCGCGGTGGTCGGTACCGGTGTCTTGGCCCAGGACTGTGTACATATATCACTCTGGTTTGTTCCTGCTATCCACCGTCCGAAGCGCTTCAATCGCACACGGATTCATCCCGTGCCCGCCTGCAGCGGCTGCTTTTGTGCCGAGTATTGCATCCCAAAAAAAAGTCCACGCGTGGAGTCACGCCATGATCCCCCCCCCCTTTCGTCTAGCGGACGGGTTGAACCTTGTGGACGGTCGAGAAAAGACGACTGACAGGTCAGACGGCGCCGCTTGGTGCCGCCCTTAGCGCACATGTTCAATCACTGCCAAATTCCATGATACCACGATGGCGATATGAGGACGCTGATCGCTTGGACTGTTTGGGCAGTGATGTGTCGCTGGACCGGCTCCCTGAGCGGAAAAGGGAGTGAGGATGCAAGATTGGTGCGTTTTCACATTCGAGTCCTGCCTGCCTGCCCAAAACACCCTGCTCCCGTTCGGTCAGGGAGGCAAGGAACCAACACCGACGCGGTGCCTTGAGTGCCTTGACGAATGGGGCATTTTCCTGGTGACTTATCAGCTGTTGGACCCTGATGAGCGTGAGCAAGATCCTGGGAGGCAAATGCCGTACAGTGGTACCATGGTACACGAATTGAGAACCGACTCGGCTATCCGCGACATTCTGCACACCATCTATCTGATGTTTGCCAGCATGATTCGGTACCTAAGCACCCAAGGCACCTAAGGTAGGTCGCTGCGTGTCGCCAAAAATGGAATTCTAGCAGGCCTGAAGGTGGTTGCAAGAAAAGGTGACGGTGTCTGCCTGCCATCACAGTATCCGATGGTCTTTCAAGGTCCTGTCTTACCTGTGTCGACTTTTGTTGTTGGTGATGATCACTGCTGAGTTCTGTCTAGCCCCCCCCCCCTTTCCTCTGATATCCATCGGCAGCTGGTGAAGGGAAACTCCCATCAAGATGGCTGGAAACAGATGGCTGGAAACAGAGGCCTTTATAGAATGACCAGCCACCCCCCTCCCAAACATCCTGATCTCCAAACACAGTGCATTTTGCATCTCGTAACAGAGTTGTTCTCCCTAGGCAATGATTTAGACGGAGTCAGTCACTCAGTTTAGGTACTCAGTCAGAGAGAGAGGGCTTAGTCATACGACCGGACAACTGCCACGAAGGGAAGGGAAGAAAGAACGAAACAAAGAAAGGGAAGTCGTGCCATGTTACTTGGGCGGGTACGTACCTCGCACTTCCAGCTTGTTTGTTGGTTGTGCTGAGAAATTCAACCCACTCCAACATCCATCCTTCCGCCAACGACATATCACTTCTGATCACTTCTGATCACCCGACACGACTTTGGTAGTCGGACTTGCAGGTCGACCTCAGAATATCCACCGAACTATTTCTCCTCCAGGAACGACCACATTCTTGTCCAGATTTCTCGCGGCCGTCCTTCCTGGTTGGGTCAGCGTCTCGCTGGACTTGGCCAACCGTGGACAGTAAGTGGAGCCTCGTTAGGTAACCTGGGCTGGGCTTCACCGGGGCGAGGCTCTAGGTACCACGCAGTACAGCAGACCAGCCAACCACTCGCAACCATTTGAGCCAGAGCAACGCCTTGTCGACAGCAGCAGCAACTTCACCTCTCTCTGCGAGCTGGATCTCCCCGTCGCTTGGACTGGAGACGCAGACGCAGCTGTCTTGGGAAGGCATCATCAGTCTCATGCTTGCGAGGGGCCGCGCAATTTGATGCCACCAGTTGCCACTTTCCGATGAGCCCCGGTGAGCTCCATATTAACCAGCCTTACGCGCAACAAGGTGTCCGGGGATCGAATCGCATTTCCCCGAAGCTTATCTCTTCCATCTTCCGGTAAGTTCCTACTCTCCTTTTACTCGACAGCACCCTGAACCTGAACCTGTGCACCTGCTCGGAGCCAGTCCCTGGGCCAAGCGCCACTTCCAGACGAGATTACATTCGACCACCACGCGAAACATCTCGGGACGCTCCGTCAGTGGCAGTTATGTTGGCATTGCGGCAGACAGCTTCGATATTTAAATTGGAGCGTCCCTTCTGCCCTTCCCACCAGAGGTCCATGGCAAACTCCACCGCGGCTGAACTCTAATCTGACAGCTCCACACACTGCACACTGCACACTGTCAAACTCGTCCATCCATACTGCCCTGGGAAATCGGATCTCTTCCGTGGTCACGCGTGGTGGCCCGGTGGCTTCGCAACGAACGTCCCGACACCAGACGACGTGGCATCCGCCATCCACACAGAGCCTCTCCCGCAAACTCGCGTGGCCGTTGCAACCGTGTCCCGACTCCCGTCGAACTCTATTTTTCTCTCCGCCGCTCCCGGCGATCTGATCGATCTGATCGCTACGCTGCCCCCCTCGCGAATCACATCACACCATATTGCATCTACGGAGCGCAGGTGACTCTGTGCGGCGGTTCGACCGCATGCGAGCCTCTGGCTGACCCAATCTTCCCAGGTCCTCCAAGGACCCCTGGAGAGAAACGTTGCCAGACGTTTCCCAACCGAAGCGTTCTGCCGAAGTCAGTAGCTATGTCGACCAGCCCGACAAGGCTGGGCCTTTCGGCGAGCCTGAACCCTCCCCGACCGCCTACATACCAGGCCGAACCGGGTGTCACAAGAGTCCGTCGACGACGGACATATTCGAACTCTTCGGCCTCCTCGGCTGTCTCCCCAAAGTCCGAAGTTGAAGATCAATTCGTCTTTTCACCACAACGGACGCCCCCTCACGAACGCCCGTCCTTCTTTCCACCACCATCGCAAGGACACCCAAGTCTTGCTCCTTCTTCCGCTGTTGACAGAGCTCAACCAACTGTCGGTGAGTACAGCGCCCTCGTTGACGTCGTTTATTCCCATGGGACCCTTATTATGCACGGCCGTTGTGTGCTAGACGCAAACCCCAGCCCTGGTACTCGTGTTTGCCTCTTACAGCATAGTGGCAGCGCTGTTAGTGTCAGCGACGTCACTGTCCTGGTCGCCCAGCACGGCAATGCTGCAGGGCATCGAATCCATCTTCCACTCCTCCGGCCTTGTCGCAAAAGGCGGGTCGTCATGTTTCTACATAGGATCTCTTGGCGGAGCTTGTTGAGCATTGTTTGAAGCGTGGAGTGTGGAGGAAGCATCACATGTAGCACATGACAAGCAAGCTCACCAATGGTGTGCCGTCCATTCACATCGCCGGGCGCAGGTGCCGTTGGCAGCGTCACAGTGCGATTCAGGAAACTGCTGAGCAAGGTCCAGCAAGCGCCTCTCCCGCCTGAAATGTCTCGGGCGATAGGGCAAATGTTAAGCAAGGGATTGGGGCCGCACGGGTCTGACAGGCCCCTGTTTGCCGCGGACCGGCACTTGGGGGGACGTCATCGTCAGAGAAATTATGCCCTGCTACATTCCTGTACTTCTCCGCTTGCCACGATGACCTCGATTTTCATGCACGCAGCACAAGTCAAAACCTGGCTAATGCCTTCGTTCTCCTGCAGAAAACTTTCCTCCAAACTCTCGCAACCTCCCACCCAAGTCTTCGTCTAGAGACTCTCCTACTCCGCGCAGCAAACCCATCGCCATCGAACTTCCACCACCAGTGTCCCGCAAGATCGCGGCGAGTTCCGTCTACACGCCCATTGAACCTCTGTCCGGGCGGGGTGACATTTCAGGGTATGCACTCTTCGTTCCCTCCCCGGTTATCTTTTGGTGTGGTGGAGAAGCAGGGTTCTGCCTCGGAGGAAAATGTCAGAATGGATGGGCGGGTCGGAACGATCATGAGGGGTATGTATCGCGACGATCGCTGACTTGGTATTGTGGCAAGTGGTTATTTTCCGTTCCACGAAGATCCAGAAAAACGCATAACCCGGCCCCATCCCTTCCACACCGACTCGCAGGAGGCGCAACGTTCCGTCGGTATTTATGGACAACAGCTTCAAGCCAGTGAACCGTCGTCCATAGCAGCGCGTCGTCCGTCTCTTCCCAAACCCGCCATGTCAGAGTCCCAACCCCGACAGCCCATGATGAGCTCGGTCAAGATGCCCTCCTCGCGCGGAAACACGCCAGTTACCTCATATGTTCCGAGCGGTCTCCACGATGTGCCTATGCCCGTTGGCAAGTACTACCCGTCCAACTACGAGGCCGCAAGGTCGCGACAGTCTAGCAGCCAAAGCATATCCCGCACTTCTCGAAACAACCTGCGGCCGCCCTCTTCCGGCGGCCCTTCCTCAGTCAAGTCGGAGAACGCGGTGCCACAGTTTAATAGGTCAGACACGTCACGCGGGCGCTCCGACTCGGACGCGAAGCGACGACTGCAACAATATCAGCGTGATATGGTCGCGCAAGCCACCCAGGCCGCACGGCAACTCACCAGCGGGAAGGGCGCCGCGAACCTCGCCGCTGCACACGGCGTGCCGGTGCAGAAGTTCCAGACGGGATCGCACAAGCCCGTATCACCACGGCTCCAACCTCTCGGAAGCCCTGGTCCAGTGACTCCCATGGAGCTGGAGGGCCAAGGCGGCGATGGCGGGTACCTCACCCGGGGCCGGCCCGTGCCAAGCCCGGATGCCAGGAGGGAAAGCCAGGCCGTTGCCAGAGCCTTGGAGGCCGAGGAGGAGCGCAAGCGCAGGGAGGGTAGGGGCTCTCCTACCGTGCAGGCGGGCGGCTTCGGATTCTAAGCGGCCACGACTCTTGGGCCCGTCTTCGGCCCGTATCATTCTTTGTGGAATAACGCCACCTTATTTCGGAACGCACCGGCGCCGCAATCCGGAACATGCGGCTCCTTGTACAGCATTTACATTGTATGACCACGACACATTTACGACTGAACGACCTTTTACTACTACCCTTGCATAGCAGGCGTCTCATCAACTCAGCAATCGGCGTCCGACACCCAGGGAGTTGGCGCAACCATCCTCGACAGGGCTCAACCAGTCCTTCGGCAACAAAATGAACTTTGATGGTTCGGGGATTTTCGCTCGTCTGCTTGACGAGTCCGTATCTTAGCCTCTTTCTGATACCCCTCGGCGCGCATCACACCCCAGGATAGACAGGCATCAGTATCACTCGGACAAGCAACAATGAGTGATCTACGACAGAAGAATATGGCAATAAGGAAGAATGGAGAACGGCCTTAGAGCGCCATTGGGGTCATCGGTAAACATCCACCGGAATGGGGTGCAGAGAGAGGAGTTTTCCAGTTTGGGCTTGTGTGTGGAGGGCGAACTCCGTTGGTCGCCGTTACGCCGTCAGATAGCCAAAAGACAGGCGATGAATAAAAGGATATCAAGCACTTGTTGCTGCAGCTGAAGGGTCTCTTTTCCGCAGTAAGCCTGTGACTAAAGACTTCATCGTCCTGGAGCATGCTATGGGTGCCCACCATGTGCTAAAAAGGTGCCATTGAGGTATTATTGTCACCACCTCGGTGGTGTTGAAGAACGGTTCCCAGCTGAGTGTCTACCTAGCCATCACTCACGAGATCTCTGAAGCAATAAATGGACTCTGCTACACTGGACTCATTCCTCACAAATCAAGCAGATGAAAGCATGAGCATCCCTCACCGGCGCCTCCTCTTCTGCCCCGGTATACGGTGTACTTTTCCCTTTTAGACGTCCGCAACCCTCCAGCAGACGAACATGGCTGGGCTCCTTGCAAGCAGTTGATCACGAATCCTGCGTGCACACACGTGTGGCGGGAAAGGGGTACCGAACAAGCTGATTTTGCGAAAGCAGTGACCTTTCGCTGGAGGACATCTAAGCAAACATCTCTCCCGACGGCCTCCCCTTCTCCTCATCCAAAGAAGATACGCGCCAGCATTACACATCACTCGTGCATACCGCGTCAGCAGCCAAGCAATGCGAGGCGACGGGGCCTGGGAGTCCGAGGATCAACTTCGTCTGGACACAGAAACTGCCCCACGCGCACTCGTCGTCGATGGTGCAGGGGGAGAGGGGGCGTCGTGGACCCACTCACTGGTAGGCGTTGATGAGGTATCATGTTTAGAGAAAATGATGCTGCACTCACTCTTCACCTTTCGTAAGTAGGAGCACCAGTATGAGATTGACACACACACAAGACCCAACTTAAGTAAGGCTTTACACCAACTTGGCTCCTGTCAATACAGGCCACGTCAACACCAGAAGCCGGACTACAGCGACATGCTCGGCCTGTGAACAAGGCTGCCCCCCCCCTTCTCTCCCTGGACTTTTTCGATGCCATGCTGATGACTTCGCTGACGGATCATCCTGCATTGCCGATCCTCTCCACCAAGTTTCAAGCAGTCTGAGACAAGGTGTGCCATGGAATAGATCCCCATAGACGCTCCATCTTGCCTGAAAGGAAGTCTCTGTTCCCCGCTACAGCTCCTCCGTCTTCCCTCCACCATCCTCCCCCTCCCCCG
>MUZH01003558.1:0-16332 GCA_003012965.1 Juglanconis oblonga
GACCTCCCCCGCCGTGCCTCGCCTTCTAATCTAGGTGCCTTACGCTCCTCCAGCCTTCCCACCAACCTTTTCCCCCTCTTTGTAAGTTTTGCGTAACATAGCTCTACATCCCGGCACCGTGTCTTACACAGTCATTGTTTTTCATAGACAATACTCTGAGGCTAAGCTTGGTATGTTGAGCTTTCCAACCCAGACACATCACATCTTCCCTCGGAATTTCCACCCACCATCCTCCAAAGTTTGTAGCCTTCTGCAGAGCCTGAACCTTGCAAGCTCAAAGCAGTTTGACTCTTATCGCCCTCATGAAGATGCGGGATGTAAGTCAATATTATCTCTACATCCTAGTATCGTGCCCTCTTCCCGCACTATATCTGTTGCTCACATCATGCCCTCCGTCTACCGGCTGGGGGAGCTGCATCTCTAAGCATAAACTCCATATTTTTTGTTACCAGGCCTGCATATCTTCTTGCATCTAATAAGAACAGCCTGAACTGATGATGGGCTTCTCTCATCTTGACCTCTCCCTTTCCCTACACTCATGCACACACCTTCAGATCCCACTGTGCCTTTCAGTCCCTTTCCCCTTCCAAGTTTGGCTGAGCTGCACCTATTGTCTTGATTTTTGACACCGTCTTTAGCCCCCCTTCCCGCCGAAATTAAGTTAGTGACTTCCTGTTATCGAAACCCCCCCCCCCCCCCCAACCCAGCGCACCTTCCCTTGCCATCCAGACTACATAGGCAGTAGAGGTGTTGCATCGTACTTATCACCAACTTCTACCCCTTCATTCGATGCCTGCAACCTTTCCCCCTCCTACCGAACCTCTGCACACTTGTTGTCAGTTCACTCATTGTTTTATTTGATTTCATCAGAAGCGACCTGGTAACCAACAATATCATCCGAACGTTCTAGAGTCGCGAGAAACGTGCCTGACATCCGACGCCCGAGTGTACCGAGCGTCCAGGCAGAACGGCGCGTACGTAAAGAGGCTGGTTGAGCCACCATTGTTCATTGAGCACAGCATCTACCTAGGTAGGTATTGTCCAGAAACCCAAGGCAGGTGAGTTACCCCTTGCGACTTCCATCCACCTGCATCGCATCAGTTGCGTGGTTACACAAGCTAAGTGGAGATGGGAAGAAGAAGAAAACACGAAGGATTCTACATCATTCCACAGCCTTGCTATCATTGAGATCAGTCGCATTAAAAGCCCTGTCTCTGTTTTGATCTCAATACTTGAACTCGCAGCGTGGGAGCGACTGACTTACATTGGCGCCAGAGACCTTCCAACGACACCCTCCCCTGAACCAGCGAAGACCAAGTCACAGACACATATCGAAGATGTCTGCACGACCACCCACCCAGTCAATGGGCAGTATTGCCCCAACCGGCACAACTGGCCTCACCGACCCGCAAGGTCCTGGCTCTCAGTATGTCGAGTTTTACCTGGCGACCGTCTGGAGCTGGACAGCCTCCGGAGTCGTGCGAGTGCTCGACTATCTGGAGAGTCTGAACGTGGTAAGTTGGTTACCTGTACTCTCGGTATAGTCTTTCAGAACAGTACCTGATCCAACATAGGATCGCCCCACGTACAGTTTCGACCGCGACTCCGACTGCTTCAAGGTCCGCTGCCCAAGGGACTCAGAGGCTTATGTCCGTCGCAAGTTCTTCCAACTCAGCGACATCATCGAGACTGAGGTCAAAGAAAAGAAGACAGAACTAGTGAAGAAGGATGGAACCCTGGCAGACGGCATAAATCACCCCCACGTCAAGCTGCCGGCCGTTCTTCCCTATACCCTCCACTCCAAAACCCGCGCGATATCACAATCCGACAGCAGTGGTAGCCTTGCAGGTGGTCCGCTGGGTCAGAATGGCGGCCCTACCCATATGTCGTTGGAGGCTCCAGACGAACTCCGAACAAGCCCGTACATCGTCGTATGGCAGAATCTCCAGGCGAAGAACAAAGTCTTCACGATGGGTTTCGTCTCAGGAGCGGCAATTGCGGCCATCGAGCGCGCATACGATGTGCGAATCATCGCCGACTTTGCCCAGAAAGTGGTGTTCATTGGTTCTGCGTCGTTGGATGCGGCAAACAAGACCAAAGCCAAGTTGACGAAGTTGTTGCAAGATCACCTGGTAAGGACTCGGGCGCCTCTGTCTCTCCTCTCTCAAAGCCTCCCCTTTTGATTTTTCTGATTCATGTTCCTCTTTAAAACTGTACCTCAACCTCCGTACTGAGCCTTGACTAACTGGGTCGCACCATAGCGCTCGCACAGGACGCCGCACATTGCCCATCACATCTTCTTCGTCGAATCCGCGGCTCGCTGGACAATCGATGTACGTGATATCACATTCATTAACCCGGAGCTCGCACGTTCTACGATCCTGGATCCATGGAAGCACCCGGTGCCCGAGCAGTATCACTTGTTCCAGGGAGATGTCTTCTGCCTCCGCGTCTGTCTGGAAGAGTCTCTAAGGAATAACTTGCGCAACGAGACCTGGTCCTATTTTGGACCCCGTGCGCAAAATGTCTTCAACGGACGGCAACCTCGATGCTCGTCACGGTTCTTCGAAGGCCTCAGAGCCGTTAAACGTCCCCGCGCCTTGCAGCGCTCCGACGGTGTGAGTGTAAGCAACTGGCTGACTGAGGTCCCGGCTGCAATCGACGGAACGACGGTCTCGACCTCTGCGATGGTCAACACCCTCATTGACCCTACTCCTCCTGCCGATACTCCAATTGTCCGCAGCTCCGGAGAAGATGACCCCATCCACCTGAATTTCGATCCAAGCAGGCGGCCCGACGCCGCTTTTGAGGATGCTCCTCTCATCAATGATTTCGGCGAGAACGACCCAATCGCTCTCCCTGATGGACTTGCGACGGTGCGTGGACGATCCCCATTCCCTAGTGGAAGTGGCGCAGTAAAGCAGCCGATGAGCCTCCTTGATCAGGATGACGCTGTTCTCCGAGACCCTTCTTCAACCTTACAGCGAGCAATGAGGCCGTCTCGACGGGTTGTTACTGTTCAAGACCCCGCCGAGGTGAGCTCTTCTTCCCAGCCCTGGCTCGAGCTCGCAGGCCGTGCCGCCAACGGCACTAATGCGCAATCCTCGGGTGATTGCAGCAAGGAGGAGCAGGGAGAACTCGGCAAGTTCACTACCTCAATCAGCCGCCTGATGGAGCGTATGAGAGGACGCTATGGCATAGTCAGTCTTCGAGCTGATTTTGGCAGATATTATGCCCACCAGGTTCCAGAGAGTGGTCGGGCCGTCAACCGACAAAACAAGCCAGCCAACGGATGGGTGCCTGATCAACTTCGCGAGAAGTTGGAGAGGGGTCAGCCTTCCTTCTTCACTAAAGCCCTCTCAAGCTGGGGAAACGACGCCGATTTCCTCGGAGCCATGAAGCTTACAGGGACCCAGGACTTGATGTGGCAGCCGAAGTCTCGAGCTGTCTTCTTCGATTTTCACTTCCAAGCCACCTTAAATACAGGACTAGCCGGCAAGGTCCTCTTCGACATGGTTCTTGAGGTCAACGCGGAAGACTACACGTGGAAAATGCGCTTGCTTGACAATACCGTCGATGTGGTTTATGTCCACTGTCTTGCTCAGCACTGGGATTTGCAAGTGCATCTTGCGCACGACCGTTCCCTGGAGTACCAGGATTACTGGGCCAACTTCGCCCAGGCGCTGATTGAGAGCCTAGACGTGAAGCCGCCAGAGTTGGAATTCCAACACACCTTCAGCGAAGCCCCAGTCGCGGAAAAGGACTTTCCAATTATTATCAACGACGTTCGAGCTCGCCAAGTCTGCCGTTTCCAACACCAGAACCAGAAGACCTACCTGGACATCAGCCGGATTATGCCGACCAAGATCGTGTCCAGTCGCGATCCAAAGTACCGAAAGGTACGGGGCCTTCTCACCAAAAGCTCTGTCGATAACCCACGCGCCGGCGATAACCCTGTCACTGGCGAGTTTGCACAGTGGTTCGAGGCGTCCGTCTCTTCAGTCCGCCTTGAGGAGCTTCTCCAGCAGAACCAACATCTTGTCCCCGGTGACGAAGCTGACTGGACCGTTCAGCAGCTTGAGCAGGAGCAGGTCTTCACCGAGCTCTACCAGCAAGCAGCTGATATCGTGAAGAAGATGAACGGTGTTGGCGTCACGTGTGACAACGGGCACGAGCTGCGGCGACCCCAAGTCGACGCGGGACCGTATCCGTGGTAGAGATGGTGCGCATCAGAAACATCCCACAGACTCGTGCGTCTTGACGCTGTGGACAAGTCCTTCTTGGTCGTTGGCAGTGCTGGTTTGATGGATTGTAGAGACCTGAAAATCGGGCAAGTCCGAATCCACCACATGCGCTCAATTTGATCGTCAATCACCAACAGAAGTAGTCCTGCTACACATCGATGCTGGACACGCCTCAAGTATCGCACACCACGGCATTCGGACTGATCTGGAAGCTGTCATGTCCACGATCATGGACATGTTCCGACATGTGATACCAGGAAACTTAATTTCCAAATGTGGTGGAGAAACGTAAGATACTTCAGGAATTTTTCTTTAGCGCTGAGCTCCGCAGCAACGTTGATTTCCATAGCCTCAAAGAAACCCATCAATGAATCCCCCTGATTTTTTGAGCGGCGACGTTTGAGTATACCATGGGTATGGTGAGCTTTCTCTGTGAGAAACGCCTCTGGCGATGATGTACCTGCCCACTCGCAGGCCGAGGTCAATGCCCACCGAAAGCGCGTACTACCTAACTGCCGTGGAGTATGGACCTTGCTCGTGTAGGGCGCTAATCATCAATCATGATTTGCTCGCAATGAAACACAGCCATCCGTGAGGTTCCTACCACCCGTCAATTCATTTGGGATCACACAACCTCGAGTACTTGCGTTGTTGCATCTCATCCTCTAGCCAGTGAAAATTCCAGGGGCAACAGAACTGACGATACGAACAAAATGGGCCTCAGTCCGCTCGTGACGGCGCTGGTGACCGCCGTCGTTCTTTTGACCCTCCACCTGTACAAGCTGAACCGCGCCATGCGCACCGTGCCGAAGGATGCGTGGGATTACAGCCCGCATCGCTGGACGGACGAGGAGATCCGCGAGACGTACGAGAGGGTATGCAGGGAGCCGATTGATTATGGGAAGTTCCTCCCGCCGAAGTTGGAGAGGAGATACGTCGTCGTGGGCGGATCCGGTGAATCTTTCCCCACTTTGGACTCCGGGTGATGTGTAGGGAATGAATGAGATCGGGGCCGCCAGGGCATCAAGAGCGGCGCGGCGCGGCGCGGCGCTGGGCCAGGCCATCGGACGATCTGCCCGGTATGACACGAGAACAGTCACTAACGCAATCGCCAGGTCTGGTCGGCGGCAACATCGTCCTGCAGCTCCTGAAGCGCGGACAACCGCCGTCATCCATACGCATCCTAGACTTCGTGGCCCCTTCCCGGTCGGAACTCCTCACCGGCCCCGCGAAGGAGGTCGACTTCGTCCAGACGGACATCTCAGACATCGCCTCCACCACCGCTGCCTTCAGCAAACCCTGGCCCTCGTCTGTCGCCCATCTGCCTCTGACGGTGTTGCACACGGCGGCAGTGATCCGGCCCTACGAGCGCACGATGGCCACCTTGCACCGCACGGAACCCGTCAACGTCACCGGCACGCGCAACACGCTCTCGGCGGCCAGGCAAACCGGCGCCTCGATCTTCATCTTCACCTCCTCCGTCAGCGTCGGCACGCGCAACTGCTCGTTCTTGACCACCCCGCCGTGGGCGGCCACGCCGCGCCGTGCCGTCCAGCTTCTCGACGAGAGCGACTTTGATCAGCCTCTCCGCCCGCATGGCGACTTCTTCGGTAACTACGCCTACAGCAAGGCCGTGTCCGAGCGAATCGTGAGCGCGGCGAACGAGGAAGGGTTCCGGACAGGCTGTTTGCGCCCGGGCGGGGGGGTTTATGGCATGCCGAAGGATATCATGTATGGTGATTGCCTGAGCCGGGGCAAGGTGGTTAGTTTTGCGCCGCAGGCGATCCAGAACGTGATCAGCGCGTGGAACGTCAGCCTTGCGCACCTGCAGTTCGAGGCAGCGCTCGCGCGGTCGGGCAAGGAGATGCCCCAGTGCGCCGGGCGGCCTTTGGTCGTCACGGATCCGGGCCCGCCGCCGCAGTGGTGCGATTTCTTCCGCGCGGCGGACCTGCTGAGCGTCAGGCCGCTCGAGGTGACGGTTCTGCCGCCGCTGCCGCTGTTGCTGGCGGCGTTTGTGGTAGAGGCGTGGGTGGGCTTGCTGGTGCGGTTTCCGGGGCTGAGGAGGTTGGGGTTTCGGGAGCCGGCGGGGGACCTGGCGACTCTTCAGCCCGGGGTGTTTACGGCGATGGTGTATATCATGTGTGTGGACGGCCGGGCGAGACGCCCTGTGGAGGAGGGGGGCATTGGGTATCAGGGAGGGATGAGCAGTCTGGAGGGGGCGTGTGAGTTGATCAGGGATTGGAATCGGGATCGGGTGCAGGTGGTGAAGGGCAGGGCTGGTGAGAAGAGCGGGAAGTCGCTTCTGGATACGGAGGCGGTGGTCAAAGCTGGTACTGCTTGAAGTCCACCACCACCATCATAGAGATTGTGGATGTTGTGTGACCGTCCAATTTCGTATTCTCAGCGGGTATTCTCATCGGGGGGGGGGGCAGGTAAGGCTGTGACAAGGCTGTCACAAGCCACAATGTGGGCAAGTGCCGGATATGCATTAGGTAGTGCCACAGTAAGCACTTTAAGGGGACATAGAACAAACAAAGCATGACTCGGATGATAGGATAGGGAAGGCCAGAGGATGGGAGATTCGAGGGGAAATGAGCGACCTAGGTATAATACAATCGTACAAGACGCTGTCTCTTGGACGCTGTCTCTCGTGCTGTTTTCAGAGGGGGCTACCGGGGCCACCGGGGCCTGCGGGGCTACCTACCTAAGTGTACACTAGACTTTGGACCCCACCAGCCAAAGATGGCCGCTAATAAGACTCTGCTATGTACTTTGCACTTTGTACAATCAAGCTTTTGCCTCTTGCGGGTTGACCGCTTGTGCTCGTATCCGTCGGGAGAGCGGTGGTTTGTTCTGCCGCGACTTCGGGAATCGGCGGGACGACCAGAGGCCAGCCTTTGTGGGTCGATGCATCCTGATGTGGCTGAAAGAAACAAGATCGGCTATGGCATTCTTGTTGCTTTGGTGTTGTGCTGCCATCAGTGTCGAACAAGGAGGCAAAAGAAAAATCCCAGCACGAACACCCGCACTCACGGCTAGAGCCGTCGTAGATCCCTGTCGGGGACTTCCTTCCCTTCCCGAATGTGCCAGATTCAGATTCGTTGGGTCGTGCAAGCGATCAGCGCTCTCGGGACGTCGGCCGAGATTTTTCTGGGCACCTGTAGTGCGTGCGTGGGAGGAAGTTGCCCGCGTGGCTGGGTGGGCAGGTGGGCAGGTGGGACCAGGTAGGTACGCGCTCTGTCGCCCTACCTTTACAGGTACTGCACTACATCCCTAGTACCAGGTACATACTGTGGCCTACCTAGGTACCTACTATGGCACCTTGTGGATACTATGTTCTGCTATGCACTGTACTCTGCAGTAGCTCACGATCCGGTCCCCTTGCCTCATGCAGGTTTCTTGGTGATGGAGGTTGATGGAAGCGAGCGGTGGTCTTGGGGGGGTGTCTCGCACCAAAATGATCTGAGACGCGAGCGATAAAAGAAAGTCATGGTCGGCAAGGTGTCCTGTCCCCTGTCCGTTTAGGCCGATGGACGGATATTGCGTCTCCATCTGGGCGCTGGGCGAGGCCGCCCAGTCGTCGGTCTGACTGGACTGAGTTTGTCTGGCACCCGGCATCCTCGTCCGGAGAAGCAAGTCTGGCTTATTGCCTACCTAGGTAGGTAGCCAGGGAGCCTCGAGACAAGACGACGCGAACTGTCCTGGTGATGGAGAAAGGCAAGTCCATGGTGCTATGTACATGAAACGGACATGCATCAGTCCAATCCCCAAACATCTCGATTTCTCTGTGGACCCTCCTCCTGGCCTATCCCTGCTGACGCCCTGGAACATGATACTATGGCAGTGCGGATACAGACTATTTCGTATGTGCTAAGTGCCAGAGGTGCATTCAGACAGTCCACTGTTCGTCGGTCTCGCCAGATATCCCCACCGCCGGCCGACGGCCTCCCTGCCACCACATCCGTGAAAGCCGGTCAGAGCCAATCACAGCCACCAATTCCTCCCCCAGAGCTGCTGCCCGGAACTACCCACCGACAACAGACGGGACCCAGCCCCCCTGTGCCCTGACCTGCAGCACCTATCATCCCTGTCCGTCTCGCTATCATGAGTTTCGGCGTCTTGCCCGTGCCTGCCCTCCTCTGGTCTTGTGTTGCCCCCCCCCCAAAGCAATAAAGTCTTGCCCGGCTACCCGGTCGTAATCTCAAGACACCTCGCACCTTCCTTCTTGAAGAGAAACATCCGCCTCCACCCGTCAGTGTTTTTCTCCCTCTCCCTCTCTCTCTTTTCCTCTTTTTCACACAGACGATACCTTCACCTTCTCTGTTCCCAAAACAATCTTCTCATCCATTCATACGCCACTAACAACACTCACAACACTCGACTGATTACCGAGCAGCCATACTCTCCCACGTCCCGTCAACCGCAGACACCATCCTCAATCGGCGTCACATCGCATTCACCACCGCCACGATGCGCTCCATCACCGCTGTTGTCGCGCTTTCTGCGCTGACCATGGTCGCCGCCCAGAACTCCACCGAGTTCACCATCACCGTAACCAATGTCGACGAGACCGAACGAAGTAAGTAGCAGCATCTCACCGCTCCCTTTTCCGACCCAATGCTCGCCGCCCTGGCCCGCCGAGATCTCTCCCTGACTCACCATGAACAACAGACAGTTGGTGCATTGCCCAGCAGAATACCTGCTCTGAGCTCTGCGATGACGACCCTGTCGGCAACTCCTGCGACCTCGTAAGTGAATAATCTCCACGATGGCTTGATGCCCGCTCTTGACCCGCCGCCGCGGCGCATGGCTGACCCTGCTCTGCTCTGCTCCACAGACGACTCTGAACTACTACTGCACCTGCCAGAACGGCAGCGAGCCCGGTCTGCAATACTACCTCGAGACCGTCGACACTGTGAGTCACCACCTCCCTTGCCTTCAAAGCCTCTCCCTACGACCCATTGCTGCCTCTGACATGCCATGGTCAAGTTCGTCTGCAACGAGGCATTCAGCGAGTGCATCGACGAGAACGTGAACGACGCCCAGGGCCAGTCCAACTGTACCACCAGCATCAAGGACCACTGCGGCACCCTCAACCCCGCCAACTACTCTGCCGACACCGGCAGTGCCACCACGAGCGCTGCCAGCAGCACTGGTAGCGCCTCTGCCACTGGTGGTTCCGCCTCCTCCACCGCTGCCGCCTCTGCGACCTCCACTGCCGGTGCTGTTCCCACTCACCTGCAGAACATCGGTACGGGCGCTGTCGCCGCCGCCCTTGGTCTCTTCGCCTACATGCTCTGAAGCAGCGGCTGCCACTCGACCGGTCTGGTCTGGTCTGGTCTGGTCTGGCCGACCCCCGACCGGGCGACTGTATTCCGATAGCCCTTCTCTGCTTCTTGTACAGAGTTTTTCTAGCCATGGCTTGGCCCGTGGTCTTTCGGACTGGTTTTTCTCTGCGCTGCTTCTTCATACACCAACTTACGGCAAGCCGCCTATTCATACCCCGGCCGGCTTTAATACTTGACGAGAGAGACGACGGACACACCTGCCTGACGATGCATTTCCGAAACATTTCCCTCGAGGGTCGCGCAAGAGGCTGTGCAAGGGGACGTCTTTGTTTTTCTGGAGTGGGAGTGGATTGCGTCTTACACAGGAGGGTTTGTACACACAGCTAGGAGTACGCGGAATTGATCTGCCCGGAGTCTTGGACAGGGCCCTTTTTCTGAAGTTGTTCACAGTCTCGAGTTTGTCGTCAGTGATCTTGCATTGCTTCTCTGGTGACGTATTTTGCTGTCAGTGCTGGATCCTAGAAGCTGAGGAACAAGCTTCTTACTGGCGTCCTTACAGCTGAGCTGACAGTCTGCAGCACGGCTCGTCATGCGCCCCAATCTCTGGTGCGGCGGCCGCACGAAGTTGCCATTTCTCCAGCTGCGCACGGCCCTAACAGCAACGAGAACCACTACGGCTCAGCCACCAACGGACACCACGGCCGTCGTCCGCGATACCCTCACCGAAATCGAAACGTATGGGGAACGTGCCTTTAATATGACCTACATCTCGTTACTATCTTGGCACAGACGAGGCAAGTTCGGAAGCGTGGTGCCGAGTCAGACGGTCATCAAAAAAGCGCTTCATGAATACGATGGCACGCACCCCTGGCATTGGCCTAGACGCGGTCTCTCACAGGCGCGTTGTGTTGGACGGCGATGATCTCACGAGATGACTCAGATAGACAGGCTGTTGAGATCTCCCGAGAAGGGATCATAGCAGCAGATCTGATATAACCCCAGAATTGGTCACCTTCTAGCAAAAGTCTCGGTAAGTGTAATCTGCGACGCGGAACAATCAATGCGTAACCACCACGGCGGCAAGTGAGATGGACAGTTGAGGTTCCTTGCGGCAATCGTGCCCTTTATACGAGTAACCTCCTGACGCGGCATAGCAGCAGGCGGTGAAGATGCGCGTACCGAGCAGAAACACGAGATAAGATCACACAGGTAGATCCGCTCCATTATCAAGCGGACTGCCGCAGCGACACTTTGAGACACGCTAAAAGCTGCAGGCTGCCAGGTACCCAGGTACCGCACCCCTCATCAAGCCCGCACGCAGCTCAACCCCTGGCGCCAACACGGGCAGCATTGGATTGATCCCATTGACACCTAAACTCGCAACCTTCATCAGGGACGTCTTTTATCACTCACATACACACAACCTTGGCGACACGCAGCCTAGATTGCTCATCCTCGTTTGCGTCGCGCCATTGCTGTACATCCTCGAACCGAATTATCTCTAGACCGCCAAAATGCACGGAGAGGTGAGTTTAATCATCATGATTGACAGACTCTTCTCGATCTGTCTGGATCTAAACAGACTGCCCGTCCGCCCGGCTCCCGCCCCCTATTTGGGCGGACAACGGGCAACGGACAACGGACCACAGCGACCCCTATTTCCACACGTGGGAACCTTAGGCGCGTAACTGGCGCTGTCGTCGACGGTCGTGGCCCGCCTTTGGGCCTCATCCCCTCAAATTCGACGGCGGAGTTGTTGTCGATGGTGGATGATACCAAATGCGACTCGTCGTCCCAAGTGCCCCAGACTCCCTGCCACCCCCCTACATCGTCGACAGCTCGACGATGTCGCCCACTACACCAACCCGACCTGCGCGCATACCACACACTCTCGCCAAACCAAGAGAGATTATCACGGGATGTGGTATTGACCATGTCGTCCTTAGGTCCTTCACCTCCACCTGGGCCAGGCTGGTACCCAGCTTGGTAACAGCGCCTGGGAGCTGTACGCTCACCGCCCATCTTTGCCACATGACGGCTCGTAGCTGACTTGGGGAGTACAGCTACCTTCTCGAGCACGGCCTAGGCCCTGATGGCCGCGCCGACCCCAGCATCAAGGATGTCGGCGACCCAGGCTCCTACGAGACCTTCTTCACCGAGACCAGCGGTGGCAAATACGTGCCCCGATCCATCTTCGTCGACCTAGACCCTTCCCCCATCGACGAGATCCGTACCGGTAGCTACCGGCAGCTCTTCCACCCCGAGCTGTTGATCAGTGGCAAGGAGGATGCCGCCAACAACTACGCCCGTGGTCACTACACCATCGGCAAAGAGATGGTTGACAATGTCATCGACCGCATCCGACGTGTTGCTGGTGAGTCGCTTGCGACAACGACAAGGGAGGAAACGGGGTAATGTGTGCTTGCTCGGGGTGGAACTGACAACACGTGAACAGACAACTGCAGCTCTTTGCAGGGCTTCCTGATCTTCCACTCCTTCGGTGGCGGTACTGGCTCTGGTTTCGGTGCCCTCCTGCTGGAGCGCCTGTCCGCTGACTACGGCAAGAAGAGCAAGCTGGAGTTCGCCGTCTACCCGGCCCCTCGTGTCTCGACCGCCGTCGTTGAGCCCTATAACGCTGTCCTGTCGACCCACAGCACGATCGAGAACTCGGACTGCACGTTCCTGGTCGACAACGAGGCTGTCTACGATATCTGTCGTCGCAACTTGGATATCCCCCGTCCGAGCTACGAGCACCTCAACCGCCTGATCGCCCAGGTCGTCAGCTCCATTACCTCCTCCCTGCGATTCGATGGTGCGCTCAACGTCGATCTGAACGAGTTCCAGACCAATCTGGTCCCCTACCCTCGTATCCACTACCCACTGATCAGCTATGCTCCTGTTATCTCTGCTACCAAGAGCGCCCACGAGAGCTTCAAGGTGCACGACCTGACCTTCCAGTGTATGTATTCAGTCGCATGTGGGAGCCTTGGCGTGATTTTCAGCTGACAGGTGCGCTAGGCTTCGAGCCCAACAACCAGATGGTGGTCTGTGATCCTCGAAACGGCAAGTATATGGCTGTCGCCCTGCTATACCGCGGCGATGTCGTCCCCCGCGACTGCAACTCTGCAGTCGCAGCCCTTAAGGCCAAGGCCTCCTTCAACCTTGTCGAGTGGTGCCCCACCGGCTTCAAGATCGGCATCAACTACCAGAAACCCGTCGCAGTGCCCACCGCTTCGCCCGCCGACGGCGGCCTGGCCTCGGTCGACCGCTCCGTTTCCATGTTGTCCAATACCACCGCCATCGCCGAAGCGTGGTCCCGCCTCGACCACAAGTTCGACCTCATGTACAGCAAGCGCGCGTTCGTCCACTGGTATGTCGGTGAGGGTATGGAAGAGGGCGAGTTCAGCGAGGCCCGCGAGGATCTGGCGGCTCTCGAGAAGGACTACGAGGAGGTTGCGGCGGACTCGTTCGAGCCCGATGCGGATGAGGTGGAGTACTAGAGAGAACGTCTGTGTTCCTGCGCTCCACCAGATTGGATTCTGTCATGCTGGGACAGGTTGCGGGATTTTTTATGTGCTTTTTTTTTCCAAGGCGGGGGAACCTACGGAATACCACTTGTTTGTAGCTGGCAAAGGGAGAGATGAAAAAAGAGGTCGCTTTGGAAGATTTAGGCCCGCTCTCGCAACAAGAACATGGCTACTTCAGGACAAACAAGTAATTCTGCGGATACTGGGATTCTTTTTCCCTTCACATTACCTTTGAATGAACGAAACTTACTGTACCTTGCAGTTGGGAGGCAAAGGCAGGTTTTGTATTAGGAGTGATGAGACGGGAGTGTAGTCTACAGCTAGAACAGAAGAGCAGACAGAACATGCATTTGGTATTTGTCAAGAAATAACCTGGTATATTCGTCATCAAGATCGTTTGGCGTCATGATCGTCAGACTTTTGCTTGCAGAATCGAAGAATGCTGACGAAAAAAAGAAATTGGACATGAAGGGAGAGAGCCGCCAGAGAGAAGGGTATCCGAAGCACCCAAAGCCCACCCCCGAACCCAAGATAAATGAAGTGAAGAGAAAATAACGGAGAATAACGGACACCTAGCATACTCTCCAAACATTTTCTTTTTCTATTCAAGCCCCCCCCCCTGTTCCCCTCCCCCAAGAAAAGAAAACAGGAAAAAGAAAAACCACCAAAATCTTCTCGTCAAATTGCTGTCGTTGAGCGGGCCGTGACTATCTTATTATTTATTGCCCTTTCACCTCCCGCCGGCGAGGTACATCAGGACACCCGGGCTCCTGCTTCGCTCGCGCTTCGTCTTGCGCACCAGCACCAGGTTGTCGCGCGACTTGTCGCGGTGGTGGCGGCGGCTGCGGTCCTCGATCGACAGCGTGGTCGTGACCTTTTCGCGGTCGTCGCGGATGATCCTTGTCAGCGACCAGAGCTCCTTCTGCTCCTCTGGGGGCACCCAGCGCTTGATGATTATGTAGTCGGGGTTCTGGTAGCAAGGGGATAGGAACGTCAGTCAGTCCGTCATTGTACGCATGGAATATCGTCAAGAGCGCATCAAAAACGCTTGTTCGGGTAAAGATGGCCGTGAGAGGTATGGAAAGAGTCAAATGCAGAGTCAAATGAAGACGGGAAGAAAGAAAGAAAGAAGAGGGATGCAACTCACCGTATCCAGCTCAAACTCAATAGCCCGCGCCCGCAGCGCCTCAATACTCAGATGCTTTCTCGCCATGCGCGTATACGTTGTCTTGGTCTGGGCGACCTCCATGCCCATCCCGGGACGCGGAAGCATTGGCGGCGGCGGTGGTGGTGGCGGCGGCAGCATCGGCGGTCGCATCGGCATGTGCGCCGGCATGTGCGCCGGCATGTGCGCCGGCATGACCCTCTTGCCATCGATGATGGCCTGGATCTGGTTCTCGGGAACGCCCGACGCCAGCAGGCGCTCGCGCATCTTGTTGCGGAGCTCCTGCTCGGCCTCCTCTCTCTCCTTCTTCTCCTTAGCGGCCTTCTCGGCTTGCGCGAGGCGCCATCGCTCCACAGCCTCCTCGTCGGCCTTCCTGCGGGCGGCGGCGGCGGCCTCGGCGGCCTTCTTCTTCTCGAGTTCCGCAAGCGCGTGTTCTTTGATGATGCGGTCGCGCTCGGCTTCTTCCTCCTTGGCGCGCTTGACTGTGAGGGGAGGGGGGTTGTATTAGTGATCATGGATGATTAGAGAGGAGTAAGTGTGATCAAAAGGGAGAGCAAGGATTGAGGCTGAAGATAGCCGTCGAGACAAGTCCCAGCAGTCGTCAATCTTCAACTTGTCCTGCATCAAAGACATGCTGACAGCCAAACCAAAATGAGATAATCGAACTCACTCTTATCCAACTCATCCTTCGCCGCCTTCAGCTCCGCCTGCGTCTTCGCATCCCTCGCCCTCTCGTTCGCCTCCTTCTCCATCCTCTCCCGCTGCTCGATCCGTTGTAGCTTCCGTTTCGCCTCCCTCAGCTCAAAGTCCTCCAGGTCATGCAGCCTGCGCTCCTCGGCCTCCTTCTCGCGCTGCTCCCGCTGGTGGCGCTCCCGCAAGTCCCGGTATTCCAGGTCACGCTTCATCAGCTCGTACTGCTGCTCCTCGAGCTGTTCCGCCCGCTGGTCGGTCCGCATACGCTCGAGCTCCGTCTTGTCCCGCCGGAGCGCCATCATCTCGGCCTCCTTGGCCCGGAGGGCCGCGCGTTCGCGCTCCTCGGCTTCGATCTCCAGATCCCGGCGTTCCCGTCGCAGGCGCTCGCGCTCACGCTCGAGCTCGTACTTCTCTCTGTCGCTATGTGGGGCTGATAGCCGCAGCAGCTCGAGCTGCCGGCGGGTCTCGTCGAGCTTGCGCTCCATCTCGTACCTCTCGAGCGTCAGATAGGCATCCGAGCCGGCGCGGGAGCGAGAGTCGGAGTGAGAGTGAGAGTGAGAGTGGTGTCTGTATGACACGTGCGAATCACGCCTAGAGCCGCCGCGGTGGTGATGGCCGCTGAGGATGCTGCTGTCGTCGTCCGAAGAGTGATGGTGGTGGTCGCTGATTTTGTTGTTGATAATGACTGGAGCCTGTTGGGGCGGTGGTGCTACCGCTAGGACGTTGGTCGGGCTACGGCGGTCGTGCGACCTCTCTCGGACTCGGGTCGTGGTGGTCACCATGGTCCTGTCTTGGCCTTGGGCGCCCGGAAAGGGGTCCTGATAGTAGGCTCGGCTGCGAGGACGCTCCCGTCTGGCTTCAACATAGTGGACGGGGGCTGGGGACCGCTCACGCCTTATCCGCACACGCTCGATCTCCTCGTCATCTGAGTAATGGCTGTAACTCATGATGACAGCTTCGATAAAAGATTGGCTGGATAGAGTGCCGCTTTGCGAAGAAATACCAGGCCGCTTGTGCCTCGGTGAAGATGTAACTTGGTCACCTCGCTCTATGGACGTGAAGGTAAACTTCAACAATCACGACCGAGGGTGAAGAAGCCTGGGGGAAGAGATGACAAATGATCCCCTATGGCGGCGGCAACCAGAAGGGACGATAAAGAGAACAAGAGACACAACGCCGCACGCAGGCGGGGGTGTAAGCATTTATTCCTTCGGTGGGAGAGGAGGGGTGGTATTCCTTCAGTGGGAGAGGAGGGGTGGTATTCCTTCGATGGGAGAGGAGGGGTGGTATTCCTTCGGTGGGAGAGGAGGGGTGGTAATCCACCGCCGGCAGACCAACCACCGTGCTTTGCCCATTTTGTCTGAAACCAACGAGCTGGGCTCAGACTCGACAAGAAATCAAATAAACTGATACAT